>PVLC010024502.1:0-24552 GCA_004027655.1 Graphiurus murinus | reverse complement strand
CTCCTAGGGCCACATGGGATCAGGAACATGTGGGGACATGGCTTTACAGAGTGACTGGAATCTCAGCATGTCTCTGTGGGAGTCCTGGGTGGCTCCTTTTACCTCTGGTTCACTTCCTTCTTTGCTTCTGGGATAGAGCCACCTTAGACCAAGTTTCTCGTTGTCCCTCTGTGTTGACATGGAGACCCATGCTTCCTTATTCATCATGAGCTCCAAGCTCCTGCACCTTGGCATCTGTCACCTGGATTCCTGTAAGGACTCCTGCAGGCTTACCCCTTCCTGGTCCTTCCTCCAGTCCTTTCTGAAATAGGTGACCTTTCTGAAACACCATGTGGCCACGCACTGCCCCTGCCCTTCCTGTGGCTTCTGCTCCCACCACTCTGGCGGAAGTACATGAAGATCAAGTTTGTTCAATCTGACACACGGTGAGTCCTCAGGCCTTGCGCTACTTGACGTCTCAGAAGCATTTGACAGATGCCCTCTGCCCTTTCTGTGGGCAGCTCTGCCCTTGGCCTGCAGCTTCCCAGTTTCCTGGTTTCTTCTCCTTGGCTGTTCTTTCCCAGCCTTCTGTGCCAGCTCCTCGCTGCTGGAGCTCCTCGGGGCTCTGGCCTGGGCCCTCCTCTACCTGTCTCTCAAGGTGATCTCATGCACCCCATGACTCCACGTAAAGCCTGAGTGTCAATCACTCCCATATTTCTTTTTTCTAATTTTCATTATTTCTAATACTTTTATGAGTGCATGGCAATTATACCTCATAGTGAGGTTCAATGTGACGTGAACATGTATCCACACATCCTTCCGCATCCCACCGCACTCTCTGCTCCTCCTCCCCGTACATGTTAGTGACATCGGTAGTAATACCTTCATTCTCATATTTCTATTTCCAGCCAGACCTCTCTTCTGAGCTTCAAACCCCATAAACTCATTCACTGACTCGACATCCCCACTTTGATGTTTCATAGGCTCCTTGGACTCCAGCAGTGAAGAACTGACTACGTCACCTTCCTCCGTCATTAGCCGCGCTATGAGGAAACAGCAGACAGGCCCGGGAATGAGCCCTGACAACTCCCTCTCCTCAATCCCAGCAGATTATTGATTGCTGAGTCTCATCAATTTTATACCCTGAATCACCTCTTGAAACCCCTCACTGTTCTCCATCCCCACTGCCCACGCTGGGCCCTGGCCGCCATGTTGCCCTTCAAAGGCCAAATAACTGCTCCAACTCTACTCTTGCTGGTTCCAATAACTTTTTAACACAATAGCCTGAACGATCTTGTCAGTGTGTAAACTGATGTCATATCCTTGTATAAAAGCCTGTGACAACTTCCCATGGCCCTTTGGACCCAGGTCAAAGATCTCAGTTCAGTGTACTGGGCCCCACATGCCTTTCTCCCCTCCAGCCTCAAGCCCCCCACTCTCCCTCCTTGTCTTACCCCCAAATCACTGGTTCCTTCATGACCTTGCACTTGTAGTTGCTCATTCAAAGTCTATCCTGTCTGGCTAGCCTTAGCTCCAGAAGGGCAAGGACCTCATGGTTTGGTTCACTGCTGTGTCCCCAGCACTTAACACAGGGCCTGCCATTAGTAAGTACTCAATAAATGTTGCAGAGATTAATCAAATGTGGCCTCTGACCCACTCTAGTCACACCTCCAGGGTCCTGGAGAGCAGAATCAAATTCTGCTTCCCAGGGGCTTAATTACCTCTGACTCCTCTGGCAGTTTGCTTACAGGTTCATTACATCACTTATATCACCTTTTTGAGGTAAAAAACAATGGCTAATTGGGACTGTATCCTTTGTTAGAAAGGCTATACCCTATATTTCATTCATCCTTATAACCACCTGCACAGTTCCTAGTAGACTGACTTCATGCCCAGCAGAACACAGGGCCACAAGAATTTCACTGTTGGGACTGAGAACAATACTTTGGTGCACGAGGAAGTAACCTCTGCTTGACCTCTGTCTGGCCCACACACGCTGCCCAGAGTTAGATCTCTCAACATAGTCCCCATAAAACCAGGAGAACTAGCCAGGTGTGGTGGCGCACGCTTGTAATCCCAGCATTTGGGAGGCTGAGACCGGAGGATCCGGGTTCGCAGCCAGCCTCAGCTACCTAGTGAGGCACTCCTCAACTTAGTGAGACCCTGTTTCAAAATAAAGAATAACAAATAGGGCTAGGGGTGTAGCTCGGAGGTAGAATGCCCCTGGTTTCAATCCCCAGTACCATAAAAAACAAACAAAAACAGGGAGAACCTGAAAATTTACCAGTCATGTAAACCATGGATTACTAACCAAGGGCTACTGAATGTTCTAGAAGGTCAGTTCTCGTCTCCTCCGCTTCCAAAATTCTCGCCTTAATAAAACACCCAATCAAAGACTGTCTCAGGATCTCTTCTCTTTTTCTCTATAAAGTATACTCTCCTTTCAGACACCTTTGAACCCCTGCTGACACAGAAGTGATGTACCCGGGTCCCTTGCAGCTACAGGTTTATAAATACACAAGCTTTGCTCATTTGTCTTGGGGTTGGTCTATGCTTCACTATAATCTTGAAGCTGCAATTGCATCTGGCCTGACCTGCTGGCCACTGTGACCCGTTGCCCTTGATCAGGCCCAGAGCCCACCGGCCCTTTGAGCCTCATTGCTCACAGAACATCTGCCCAAGGCAGCGGGCAAGCAAATCTGGACCAGGCCTCAATCTGATTTAGTTGTCAAATCAGGATGTTTCTATTTGGTTAGTGCTGCCCTGTGGAGCTGCACCCATCCTCATTTGTTTCAATCTATCCCTTGATTCTTCTCCTGTGTCCTTCAGTGTTGCTTGTCATAAAGAGGAAGATGGTAGTGTGGGACTCAGGCACGGTTCCTAGCTTGAACCTTTCAGGCTGAAAATGGGCAGTTTTCTCCAGGCCAGTGCCCTCTGAGAATGAGCATGGCTATGGGTCACCAGCAAAATCAGGGGAGATTATCCTTTCTGGTTCTTTGCCCTGAGAATGTGGTTTTGATTCAGAGAGACAGTCCTCTCTAGTTAGACATGGTGGTGCACACCTGTAACCCCAATACTTGGTACTTGGGAGGCTGAGATAGGAGGATTGCATGTTCACGGCCAGTCTCAGCAACCAGCAACTCAGCGAGACCCTCAACAACTTAGAAAGACCCTGTTTCAAAATAAAATAAGGTTGGGGGCGTAGCTCAGAGGTAGAAGGCCACTAGGTTCAATCCCAGTATGAGAGAGAGGGAAGGAGGAGAGAGAGAGAGAGAGAGAGAGAGAGAGAGAGATCGCCATCTCTGTAGGAGACTCAGATTGCTGGTTCTGTGTTTAAAGGTGTCTGACTATCAGGTCAAGTGCCCTGGACACAAAGTTGGACAAACACCTTCAACTGACTGAGTCTTCTCTGCTTCTTACAAGTGTTCACACCACCACTATACCTCCTGTCTCTCTCTCTCTAAAGGGCAGAATTTCACCAAGGATAATTTGGGCTTTTGGTGGACACTTCGGGGAACATCTTATTTAACTAGAACAGCTCATCTGAGAGTATTTTAGAACAAAAATAATACAATTCTAGCCAGGCACAGTGGTGTATGCCTATAAATCCCAGTACTTGGGAGGCTAAGACAGCAGGACCACAGGTTCAAGGCCAGCCTCAAAAATTTAATAAGACCCTCAACAACTTAGTGACCCTGTTTCAAAATAAAAAATTAAAATGGGGAGCCAGGTGTGGTGGTGCACGCTTGTAATCCCAGCATTTGGGAGGCTGAGACCGGAGGATCTGGATTCTCGTCCAGCCTCAGCTGCTTAGTGAGGTCCTCCGAAACTTAGTGAGACCTTGTTTCAAAATAAAAGAATAAAAAACAGGACTGGGGGTGTAGCTTGGAGGTAGAATGCCCCTGAGTTTAATCCCCAGTACCGCAAAGAAAAAAAAAATTAAAATGGGCTGGGGGGTGTATCTCAGAGGTAGAATAACCTGCGTTCAATTCCCAGTACCACAAATAAAATGAAATAAAATAAAACTCTTCAGACCCAATTGGCGGCATTGGTTGATTGGTACACTAACAGTTCTAGATGAGAAGAGGTACAGAGATGGATGTGGTGATGGTTGTACAGCAGTATGAGTATATTTGAGACCACTGAACTATACAACTGAAATTGGTTAAGATAATAAGTTTTATGTTATATGTGTTTTATCACAATATAATAATAATAATAATAACAATAACAATAGTGGACATGCCTTCTGCCATAGGTTCAGACACCTCTTTAATTCAGAGTCTCCCAGGCAGTAATTTCCAGACAAGTCAGATTTCTGCCAATTAATTCACATATTGGCAGAATTATCAAATGCTAAATTATCAGTAGGAAAAGTAGAACTAACTAAATCTAGCACCAGATTTAAATCCAGGGTCAGATATAAGGGATTCCAATGAGTACATTAAACCAGAAGACATGAAGAAACCCCAGAAAATATGTTAGAATTTATTAAAAGCAATTTCTGGGACCTTCACTGCAAACATTAGTTGGAGTGTGTGTGTGTGTGTGTGTGTGTGTGTGTGTGTGTGTGTGTGTGTGTATGTTAGTTACTGGGGATTAAACTATTAAACTCAGGGGCATTCTACCTCTGAGCTACATCCCCAGCCCTATTTTATTTTTTTTTATTTTGAAACAGGGCCTCGCTAAATTGTGGAAGGCCTCACTATGTTGCTGAGGCTGGCTGCAAACATGTGATGATCCTCCTTCTCAGCCTCCCAGGTATTAGAATTACAGGCATGCACCACCATGCCTGGCTTTAATTGGACTTTGATACACTCTTGTAAGAAGAGAAAAAATGATTCAATAGGAGATTTTTAGAAGCAAACATTGCCTTCCAACAAAATGCAGGAGTCATTTTGGAACCTGTGGTAGTCCTAAAGCCCATAACAGCAGCTCTCCCATCCCAGCTTATAAATGGGGTTTACCCTGAAATTTGAGATTGCTTTATAAGCAAAATGTAGAATTAGAGATGGACCCACTGTCTAAAAACTCATGGTAAGTGTGTGATTTTGCAGATAAAACACTGAGGTGGTCTTAATTCCAAGTGTCCCCCTATAGATAAAGATGCTTGTAAATGTTATAAGCACTGAAACATTGGGAGGAAAGATTGGGCTTTTAAAAATGCAAATGAGGGAGGCTGAGACCAGAGGATCCGGGTTCGAGGCCAGCCTCAGCTACCTAGTGAGGCACTCTGCAACTTAGTGAGACTCGGTTTCAAAATAAAGAATAAAAAATAGGGCTGGGGGTATAGCTTGGAGGTAGAATGCCCCTGAGTTCAATCCCCAGTACCGCAAAAAAAAAAAAAAAATGCAAATGAAAAGGTTAGGCATATGCCAGCTTATCTTTCTGGGGGAACCCCCTTCCTGGTGTCTACTGCAGCTGTTTCCTCCAGTGACTGATGCTGGCCCTGGCTCCCCTACCATCACTTTCCTGGCTCTCCCTGCCCGCTCCACCCCGGAGCAGGCTGGCTCTCCCAGCAATGGGGAGAGAAGGTGAGACGTGAGAGAGGGAGTCTGTACCTCTGCACCCACAGCTCCCCAGTCCAGCCTGGGTTGGGAAGACATTCTAAATGTAATGGAGCTTGGGATTTGGACATCCCATGGGGCCAGATTTTTATGAACGGAAGCTGCCCCTGCTGGGAAGAATGGACCGAAAGAGAGGTGAAAAGAACAAGATGCTTCCTGCTTCTGCCATGTGTCCAGCTGGCTGGAGGAGGAGGTTACCTGTGTTCTCACCTGTGTATGTGAGTTAGCGTCCTATGTGTCAACAGCTGTGAACTGAGCTTTCGCCGGCTTTAGACCTGGGGACTCTTTTATCTCCTTGGGTTTCATGCTGCAGCCCAGCTTGTCTGATTTTAAACTTCCCCTGGCTCCATTTAAAGATTTGAGAACTCGGAGCTGGCCATGGTGGTGCATGCCTATAATCCCAGTACTTGGGAGACTGAGACAGTAGGGTCACAGGTTCAAGGACGGCCTCAGCAACTTAGCAAGCCCCTATTTTCAACTAAAAAATAAAATAGGGCTGGGGGTTTAGCTCAGAGGTAGAATGCACCTGGATTCAATCTCCAGCAAAACACATACACACACACACACACACACACACACACACACGCACACACACACACACACACACTTACATAGATTTGAGAACTTGGGTACAATGAAAACTCTTCACCAGATTCACCAGAGTTCTGAATCTTGCAGGCATGATCCCAGCTCCTGTGTGCCTGGGAGGGCCCTCCTAGGAACCGCACCAGCCTGGGGGCTTCTGAAATAGCAACGGGCTGCTCTCCTTCGGAGACCCAGAGCCCAAGTCCTAGCCACGCTGTGCACAGACCAAAGGACAAACCTTCTCTCCCGGGGCCCCGCTCAGCTTCTGCCAGAAAGATCCCACCTGCTCAAGGGCTCAGGGTCCATGTGTGGGTGGAAGGCATTTTCTACTCATTTAGCTTTCTGTGCATGCTGGGCTTTCTGCAAGTCAACCCCATTTTGGGTGTTACTAGGGAGACAAAAAAGATGTGAGATGTAATCCCTGCCCTCAAAGGCCATATCATGGGAGATAAAGTGAAACTTCGCAGACAATAATAAAGTCTAGAAAGATTAAGTAAGAGGACAACATGTGCAGATGTACACCGCTGCCAGGCGCAGGGTGAGGGGCGCTCCTGGGGAGCCGCTTGGTGCAGGCCAACTTTGAGCCGGGTCTGGCAGATGGGAAGTGGGGAGGTGAGCTGTGCGCAGACAGATGTGAGCCTGGCCGGGCAGATTCAACTGAGTGGCGCCGGGATTCCAGAGATGGGGAGACAAGGACTTCCATCTGGGGAGACAAGGACTTCCATCTGGGTAAACACAGCCAGGCCCAGGATGCAGCCAGGACTGCAGGACCAGTGCCGCATGGGACAGATGTCATCCTGCAGGAACTTGCTCCACAAGGGGGTCTCTTCAGCCCAGACCAAGATAACACTGCTCACAGCACATTAGGGCCATATCGCTGACTTCTCAGTAGACCCTGCCCTGACTTCACCCCCTGACCAAGTCAGCCAACAGAGGGTGTTTCTCACCTGGACCACGTATGGGCCCCCAGCTTCTTCTTGCCGCTTGCTTCCCACTCTGCTTTCTCCCAGGGTGGTGGGCGCTGCTGGGCTTCTCCTGAGCTCCACCCGCACACCTGCAGCCAGGACAGGAGCCTCTGGGAAAGCCTCTGCGAATACTGCTCTGCCCACAGAAGAGAGAGCTCCTCCCTCCTCCTCCCCCCCCCCTCCTCCTCTTCCTCCCCTCCGGTCCCTCCTCCTCCTCCCACAGGCCCCACTTCTCCATCAGTGCCCAGTGCTTCCTTCCTTCTCTCCACGGGCTTCCTGCTGCTGGCAGGTTGCACCTTCCCTCCATCCCTCTGAGATTCCTGTGGCCTTCTAGAAGGAGCACCACCCCTCCCCTGGGCTCTCAAGTCTCCACAAGGACCCAAAGCTCCCATTCAGGCCTTACCCTAGAACAGTCCCCGGAGCTAGCTGGCCACTTCTGGCGCCGTGACCCGTTCTGCAGTTGACAGTCCCTTCCTGTCCTCCAGGTGCATGCCAAACCCGCCTACCAGTGACAGCAACGCAGGGTGCAGCTCAGGGGCCCCTGCACCTAATCCCACTGGGCCACTGTGCAGAGAATGCCCCCAGGCAAGCCGCTTCCTGTGCTTCTGTCTCCCTTTATAGCAGGAGGGGACAGTCAGGCATAGGGAGCGCGCAGCATAGCCTGTGGTCCTCAGGAACCATGTGGGGCTGGTTCCAGGCCTCAGTCGCCCGCTATGATCTCACCTCCTTTGAAGCTCCAGGACATTCCTGGTCTCTCAGACAGCACCTGAACCTGCCATCTGTCATAGGTGGCAAATGCCTCTAACGCAGCGGCTCTTATTTGTCTCACCTTGCGCATGCAAAAGGTGTTTGTTAAATGAAAATCAGGATCCACCCATCCTGAGAACCCTAAGAACAAACACTTCCCTGTGGCTGGAGGTGCCCCAATGCCAACAAAGGCCTCGCTGCCAGTACTGGCCTTGTGACCCCAGGCCGTGCAGAATCGTGTCAACACGGCATTACCGTGTGTTAGACTGCTTTGGCCCCTCCTAGATTCCTGCAGGCCCTCTAGCTCAGTGACCGCGAGCAGGGAAGTGACTGGTTGATCTGGCTGATCCTTGACAAGGCCAAAAATTCAGCTGTGCCCATGTAACAGAGGACTCCATCCTCGCCAGCTTGACCGCTCTGTGCTCTGTAAGTTGAATGGTACCCAAGGACTGTACCAGGGACTTACAGGCGCTGACTTGGTCAGAGGTGTAAGGTGACATTACTGAGATTGTTTATTTTTAATCCTTAAAGCAAGATTTAGAACAATCTTAATAGAATGCTTTTATTTTTGTCAAGAAAAGCAAAATAAAGCCAGACAAAGCCAAATGCAATCTGCAGTTTTATAAAAAGAGAACAAAAACTTCATAAGGACATCCTCCCACCTCCAACTGTGGTCATCCCAGGAGAGCAGGAGTAGCAGGGACTCATAGGGGCCAGGTGGGGGGACTTATGTCTGTATAGATTTCTATATTACTCAAAGCTTTTCAAAGAGATGCAATCGTTTTTGAAAAGCAAGTAAAGAAAAAGTTTGTCAGTAAAAAAGTAAACAAATAAATGACTTTTGGTCTAGACCCTGGCTTTGCAGGAATTTGCTTGTTCTTAAATCCAGCTCCCCACAGGGACTTACTCAGAATAAAGAGTCATCAATCTCCAAACCTGTCCCCTGAGAGGGAAGTTTGCAGCACTGATGGCCTGGAGGACAGCTGTGCAAGGAAGAGGATGAAGGCTCCTTCGCCTGTTGTCCCAAACTGCATCTGAAAGTCTCCATTTTCCTTATCTTCTAGGCCCCAAACCGCCACCATCTGACCCTTCACCTCCATGGAGCGCTTTCTGACCATTCTGGCTCTTGCTGCCTGGGTCTTCTTCCTGGGGCTTAATTGGTTCTATTTTGTTTTCTACTTATCCACCAATGTGATTCCTCTCCCTGTAACTGTGAACTCCAAAAAGGCAGCCAGCCTGGGCTCAGCTCCTTTCCATCCTCCAAAGAAGAGGTTCAGGGCGTGGTCCAAAGTCAGCACATTGTGAATTAATGTCAGCTGACTGAGTGAATTGATAAATGGCCTGATTTCCAAGGAAGGCTCCTCATTGTCACAGGCTCCATACATCCCGGTAGTGTCAGTGAATCTCGGCGCATGTGCGGCACGTGCAGTGTTTTCACACACCTCGGTGTGCACAGGCTCTCTGGGTCTTCCACTTCCCCACACCTGAGCATTCCCTGCTCCACAGCCCTAGAGCAGGAGAAGGAGCTCCAGAGCTGAGCTCGGGAGCCTGATGTCATCAGCGTGGAATCCTGACTCACTGAGAGGTTTTGGCGTATTTGCCTCGACTTCCTGTGCCTATGTATTTTCTTTTTTGTTGCTTTATGGCTACCATAAAACACATGTTTTGGCCTGGCATATATTGGATATTCTCTATGATTCTCCTTTTTTCCCCTCATGACTGAAAAACATCTACCACATCTCCAAGCATGCCTTCTTTATATAAAAAAGTGCTAACAGTGTCCCAAAGCAGGAAGAAAATGCAGTTGTTGCTTTAATGTTTGTCTTTCTCTTTTCATCTGAGGGATTACAAAACTCTGGGCTATGTACACAATGGAATTTCACTCAGCCATAAAGAAGAACAAAATCATGTCATTTGCAGAGAAATGGTTGGAACTGGAAAACATTATGTTAAGTGAGATTAGTCAGTCACAAAAAGTAAAAATCATATGCTCCTCCTAATATGCAGAAGCTAGGGAGAAAGTGGGACATAAGAGGGACTCTAGACGAAGAAGGAGAAACCTTAGATGAGCAAAGAAGGTGACTTAACTGAAGGTGATGGGGGTGGGAGGGACACCCTAATGCACATGACATACTTTCACAAACATATCAAAGTCAATCACTAAACTGAACTTGAGAAGGAGGGAGAGGGGAGGGAGTGGGGCATGAATTGGGGAAGGGTTAAATGAGAGATGTGGGTATATATGCCTCTACCAGCTTGTACCTCACAAAGATGTATGATTACAATGCACCAATAAGAAAGAAAGAAAGAAAGAAAGAAAGAAAGAAAGAAAGAAAGAAAGAAAGAAAGAAAGAAAGAAAGAAAAGAGAGAGGGAGGGAGGGAAGGAGGGAGGGAGGAAGGAAGGAAGGAAGGAAGGAAGGAAGGAAGGAAGGAAGGAAGGAAGGAAGGAAGGAAGGAAAATCTTTCCTAGAGGGCTCTAGTCGACTTCTCAGCTCTCACGGGGCAGAACTGGGTCACATGGGCACATGGAAACCAATAATTGATCAAGGGGGCGGGGTCACCATGAGCGGCTCAGCCTTAGGTCCCACTCTCCAGAGTGCCAGTGCCCTATTAATCAATAGGTAGACAGAATTAGGATTCTGGTAACAAGGAGGAAAGGAGGACCCGCTTCCAGGCGACAGCAGCAGTGGCTTCCCCATTGCTTCAGGAGGGCTCTCCTCGTTCCCTCCAGGACGACGGGCTTCCTCATGAGGACCAGGCAGTTCATCCCACAGCAAAGATGCGTGCTGAAAACCTGCACATTTAGAGCTTTCAGAAATTAAGACCAACCCTTACAATACAAGATCGTACTTCCCATTTTCCAGCTAAAGTTGTATCAGCAAATAGCGATAACATAAACAGTGTATAATTCACTCACCTGCCAGGTTCAAGTTATGAGGAAATTTTTAAACTTTGGGGGACTCGTGTTATTTCATGTGTTGCATATAAATCGAGGCTTTATTAATATTTCATTAACATTTTTAAATGGAACAATTTTTTTTTTTTTTTTTTTTTTTTTTTTTTTTTTTTTTTTTTTTTTTTTTTTTTTTTTTTTTTTTTTTTTGCGGTACTGGGGATTGAACTCAGGGGGATTCTACCTCCGAGCTATACCCCCAGCCCTATTTTTTATTCTTTATTTTGAAACCGAGTCTCACTAAGTTGCAGAGTGCCTCACTAGGTAGCTGAGGCTGGCCGCGAACCCGGATCCTCTGGTCTCAGCCTCCCGAATGCTGGGATTACAAGCGTGCGCCAACACGCCCAGCTGGAACAATATTTTTGAAATTCTATTTAATGCAAATTTTCTAATTTGCCCTGCAGCCTCCCCAGCCTAGGCAATTCCCTGGAGCCCTGAGACAAATGGAAAAGGGACTTCGGGGCTCCCCACTCCAGTCCCTCTCTTACCCCCCACCTGCAATCTTCCAATTTGCATAAAATACCAGGCTATCTCCAAGGAGGGTTGATCGGTTGATCGAGTGTGAGTGTGTGGGATGGGGTGAGAGGAAGCTGCAACCCATCTTCCCAAGGCACTAGGAGGGCAACCTGATATTATAGAGGAGCCAGTGAGCCCCCAGACAGAACTCAGGCGAATTACTCTCTGCCTCAGTTTACCTCATTTGGCCAACTAGTGGGTTGAAAGTCTTCTTTTCCCTCTGAAAGTCTGTGATTCTGTGGGTCCTGTGCTGATGTTAGGCTTTTATGATAAGCAACTCTATTTTTACCCTGTCGTTGAATGTTTTATATCTGAAGGTATACAGACGCATTCCTACGCTCACTTCTTTGCAAATAGGCAGAGTCACTGGGAAGGAGAGTTTGCAGTCATTCAGGAAGCCAGCGGCTGAGGAAAGATGAAAGGTTCTCTTGTAAGTAGGTGATGCCCTTGCTGGGCTGGATCCCAGGCAAAGCCTTCCTGGACACCATATTCCAGGCTCCAGTTCTCTCTCCACCTGCCAACAACCATGAGCAAGCGGGAGACCCAGCACGCTCCCTCTGACCCCTCTGCAGATCCTGTGGCTGATTTTTTGAAATTGGCCCTGGCTACAGCAAGGACTTGTGAACTGACTGGAAAGACTTGAGTAAAAGGTGGAGCCTGTGGGGCCGGCTGGGGCATGCCTATTATCCCAGTATGTGGGAGGGTGGGACCAGAGGATCACAGGTTCAAGGCCAGCCTCGGCAACTTAGCTAGACCCTCGGTTTCAAAATAGAAAAATAAAAACAGCTGGGGTTGTAGCTCAGAGGTAGAAGACCCTTGGGTTCAATCCCTACTACCAAGGAGGGGGGAGGAGAGGGGGGCTCCTAGCCCTGTAAGTACAGAGCCAGCTGGGAAGGGAGACCGGAGGATCAGTTTCTCATGTAACCCAGACACTGCTAGCTCACATGGTATTTTGAAAACATTTTGAATGAGTTGACATTTTAAAGTGGGATGCTTATGTGTATATAAATATATTATATATACACATATACATATATATATATAGTGGGATATATATAAATGTTTATATATAAATGCATGTAAAGTAGAATGATTATGTGTATATATATGTGTGTGTGTGATATGTGTGTGTGTGTGTGTGTGTGTGTGTGTGTGTGTGTGTATGGAGAGAGAGAGAGAGAGAGATAGTTGCTGAGGCTGACCTTGAACTTGCAGTCCTCCTGTCTCAGCCTCTCAAGTGCTGAGATTATAGATGTCCTCTCCTGTACCCAGCTGGGATGACTGTGTATATGTGTATGCACATACATACTGGAGATTTAACTCAAGGGTAGTCTATCTCTGAGCTACACCAACAGCCCTATTTTGTTTTATTTATTTACTTTATTTTGAAACAGGGCCTCGCTAAGTTGCTGAGGCTGACCGTGAACCTGCGGTCCTCCTGTCTCAGTCTCCCAAATCCTGGGATTACAGGTGTGCACCACCACAGCCAGCTTGATTCTGTGTTTTAAAACTCAGGTTTCAGACTTCTTTTGGAGATGTGGATGGCCTAGAAACTCACATTCCTGCTTGGCCACAATTGGCTTGAGCAGAGGCGAGGCTTCTCCGCTTAGACGAGCGTGCACTGCCCGAGTTCATCACAGTCCCCACCACCCCCTCTTGTCTTCCTAACTAGAGAAGTTGAGGATCTGTTTCCAGAGGCCATTTCCGGGCCTCTGTACCGAGTCTGACTCCCCGGCGCAGCCTTTGGATATCAGGCTCTTCCTGGGCTGTGCACACCTCCGCAGGCCTGATTCCTTCCTGAGGACCAGCTTGCACTTCCCAAGGGAGCGTGCTCTGGAGCCAGGGCCCCTCCCACTCCATTATTTGCGCTTGTTTGCCTCTCTTTGCTCTGATGTGGGCTAGTAATAATCGGGGCAGTGTTATTAGTTGCCACGCATCCAGGTCATGGAAGGTGAGAGCCTCTCTGTCCTCTGCCCTGGTCCTCTGCATGGTGAGGCCAGTGTGGAATTCTAAAAGCTGACATTTCCAGAGAAGCATCAATTGCCTCCCACATGAGGAGGCAGGACACTGGCCGTGAAGATACAGAGAGCCCTACTATGTGAGATTAATGGAACTGGGGACGTTTAGTGTAGGAGAGAGAAGAACCAGGCAACACGATACCTCCCTTTAGACATATGAAGAGGAGTCGTGAGAGAAAAGTTGTGTTTGGCCACTATTGTGAATAGCATTAATTTAATGTGTCATAATCATGCCAGTAGCAAGTACTTATCTAGTGCCCACTATGTGCCTGGCAATGTTCCAAACATACCAATTGTCTCAAAGACTAACACATGGAAGCCATAGGAATATGGGTTTTGCCAAATCATTATCCAAAGATAGAAGAAGCTGCCTTGGTAAGTAGGGAGTTCTCTGTCTCTGGAGGAAGGCAAGCAGAGATTGGAGACTGCTGAGATACATCAAAGAGGTGATTGTATCAAATGATTTTTAAGGTCTCTTTCACATTGGACATTCTGAGATTCAAGTTGTTTAACTTCAGGGGCCTCAGAAGGAATGAAGTGGTGAGCTGAGTCCTGCAGCTCAGTGTGCAGACAAGTGAGTCTATTTGAGGTTGAGTCAAAGGGAACAAATTGTACATTTACATAAATGTGCCCTAAAGTTCACATGTGATAATACATGGAACGGAGAGATCCATGGAGACAATGGAGTGTGTATGAGGCTTCATGGGGCCTGTGCTGCTTGTCACTCACGAAGATAGACAGACCAGGGACAATGAGCTAATGTGATGTGAGTGGCGTTTTCATAGGATACAAAATCCATTTGGTTGGTTGTAACATGCACCAAGGACAAGAAGAAGAAGGAGGAGGAAGGGGAGAAGGAGGAGGAGGAAATCAAAGCACATCATAAGTAAAGTACAGATTAGTACAGATTCATTAAAGTTTAATACTGTGTGAGTGTATATGTCAGATCTGTGTATGCGTTGACTTATGATGTAAAGCTGGTTAAAAAAAAAAGAAAGTTGAGCCGGGCGTGGTGGCGCACGCTTGTCATCCCAGCATTCGGGAGGCTGAGACCGGAGGATCCGGGTTCACGGCCAGCCTCAGCTACCTAGTGAGGCACTCCGCAACTTAGTGAGACTCGGTTTCAAAATAAAGAATAAAAAATAGGGCTGGGGGTATAGCTCAGAGGTAGAATGCCCCTGAGTTCAATCCCCAGTACCATAAAAATAAAAAAATAAAAAAAAAAAAAAAAGAAAGTTTAAAAATCACTGGATCAGCCAAGCATGGTGGTGCACACCTGTAATCCCAGTACCTGGGAGGCTGAGATAGGAGGATCGAAGGTTCATGGCCAGCCTCAGCAATCTGGTGAGTTCCTCCACAATTGAGTGAGACCCCATTTCAAAATAAAAAGTAAAATAGGGCTGTGGTTGTAGCTCAGAGGTAGAATGCCCCTGAGCTCGATACCCGGTACCACAAGATAAGTAAGTAAATGCATACTTACACCCACACATATAGAGAGAGTTGAGGGACCAGCATAGCTCTGAAAGGTTTTCTTGGTTGCCCTGTGGGAAATTGACTGTAAAGCAGCAAGACTGGGAACAGGAGATCAATTTGTAGGCTATTGCAATAATTCAGACAAGAGCTAATAGTGGCTTGGACCACTGTTACTGCAAATTGATCTCTCTAGTACCACTCTCGCTACTTTTTTTTTTTTTTTTTTTTTTCGGTACTGAGGATTGAACTCAGGGGCATTCTACCTCCAAGCTATACCCCCAGCCCTGTTTTTTTATTCCTCCAGCCTCCCAAATGCTGGGATTACAAGCATGTGCCACCACGCCCGGCTCTCACTACTTTAAACAGTCTCTCTCTGTGGGCTTCCTGTATCTTTTGCGAGGGGGTGGGGGGCCTTACTAAGATCACGTGACGTGGCCCCAGCTATTTCTCTGATCTTCTCCTCTTATACTACTTCCTCTTCTCTTGCTCACTCTGATCTGTCCCCCTGGGCTTCCCTCAAATGAACTGTCCCTGCCTCAGGGACTTTGCGTTTGTCCCATATCAATGATGCTGTATCAGCAAAGTGCTTCTTAACCACCCTAAATAAAGTCTCAATACAACATACAGTCCCTCTCTTGCTTTACTTTTCTTCTTAATGCTTATTAGCTTCATAGTCAATTACAAATTTGTTAAATGAATGGCATAGATGTCTAAAATGTGATGCTAAATGTTCAGTTAAAGGCCTCTATGAGTTCAGAGGAAAAACACCTATTGTTTATCGAGCGGTCTCCCTCCAGCTTCCCTGTTGTAACCTCGGCAGTTATGTGATATTACTTAATCTTCATTACTATCCTATTAAGTAGTTTATTACCATTAATTTGCAGGGAGATGTCAAGGTCCAAAACGGTTATGTGTTTTGCTAATGTCACATGGATGATAAATGACAGCAGTGGAATTCAAACTTGAGTCTTTATAATTCCATTTGTATATTCATTGCATCTCACAGCTGCCAAGACTCCGTGTGGCTCAGGTAGGGGAGGAGAGAGGGTCTGGGAAGGCTTCCTGGAGGAAGTGGCATCTGAGTTCCCAAGGGGTAAGGTGGAGGCAGAAGGTTAGTGCTGGCAAGTTAATGAGGGACTGAGATGCAGTATCCAGTTGGTAAAGGGGAGGGATGTTCCTACAGAGACCTTTGCTGCCTCACAGTTCTACCAAAACTTTCCAGCATGACAGCGGTCCCCAGATGAGTCCATGACCTAGCCAGACAACAAGAATCACCATGCAAATGTCCCCTCTCTGTAGAGAGTGCTTCTGAGTTCGCTAAGTGCTTTCGCATCTATTCAGCCCTGGAATCGCTCTGCGAGGTAGGACAGCCGGGTCTCCCCCCACCCTTCTATTCGAGGGAGCTGAGGCTCAACTACTGGGCAACAATGCTGGTCTTTCTACTCGAGGTTCAGTGCTCTTCCAAGGAATGAGATTTCCACTGCAGTGTGCCCAGCGAAACTGCTGGGTTCTTTTTTTTTTTCAGTGCTGAGGATTAAATTCTGGAACCCTCTAACTCTGAGCTACCCTCCTCCCCAACCCTATTTTGTATTCTTTATTTTGAAACAGGGCCTCACTAAGTTGCGGAGGGCCTCACAGAGTAGCTGAGGCTGGCCACCAACCTACGATCCTCCTGTCTCAGCCTCCCATGTGCTGGGATTACACACATGCGCCCCCACACTTCTGGATTCTGAGTCAGATTGGTGTAGAGAGATAGTGTAAGCAAAGTGTGTGAATACCCGTGAATTGAACAGGATTAACTCTGTGGGCTTTATGATCGTTTGTTAAAAAAAAAAAAAAATTCAGTCTTTCAAAAAGATTTTTAATGTAATAAAATATACATATTTTATCATTTTAACCACTTTCAAGTACACAATTCAGTGTATTGAGTCCATTCACAGTGTTGTACAAACTGTCCATCTCCCAGCCTTTTTCACCATCCCAAACTGAAACCTTGCACCCATCAAACACCCCTTCCCATCCCCCTGTTCCCCCCAAAACATCTATTCTCCAGAGTCCCTGACTTGCAATGGTCCACATGTGACGTTCTTACTTTATGAGGGCGTAAGAGTGCTGTGCACTCAGTAGGAACTGTGCTTAGAAGTTCAAATTTTGATCTTTTCCCAGCTGGTCAAATGCTGTCCGATCCTCTCTTGCACTGCTGTGTATCGGCAGCGATCGCAGCACGGTACAGACTCCAAGATCACAAGGGGAAACAACCAACACCCCATTTCCGTCATGTTGCTAAGCTCAGATGTTCTGCAGATTAAGTGTATTTTCAACTCACAACGAGCGCATCAGAATATAATCCCATCATCAGCCAAGGAGCATCTGTACTTTCTTTTTTTGGAGGGAGGCCGTACTGAGGATTGAACCCCGGGGGGCATTCTACTTCCAAGCTACACCCCCAGACCTATTTTTTATTATTTATTTTGAAACAAGGTCTCGATAAGTTATGGAGGGCCTCACTAAGTAGCTGAGGTGGAATGTGAACCTGTGGTCTTCCTGTCTCAGCTTCCCAAGTACTGGGATTACAAGCGTGCATCACCATGCCCGGCTCTATATTTTCTGTCCCTGGGAATTTCACTGCTTCAGGCCCCTCCAGTAAGTGGAATCATAAACTATTTCTCGTTTTGTGCCTGGCTTATTTCATTTAGCTGATGTTCTCAAGGTTCATCTATGTTGTAGCAAGTATCAGAATCTCCTTCCCTTTTAAAGGGTATATAGTATGCCACACTTGGTTTATCCTTGTATCTGTGGGTGTGGTCCAATCTTGCCAGCCAAAGGCAGCACTTCCTTCACTGCAAATGCTTTTCCTTTAGGCTGCCAGCCCTAGCATCTTATCTCCTCACCCCACGAGGCCTCTCCACACAACTGAGCCATGTGCACAGGGAACTGCCTTGACATCAGATTTTTCTAAAGGCTTCTGGTCTTCTAAGCGACCATACTGTATAAAAGCAAGGCACTGAGATTCCTTTGTGTGTGTGGAGAGGGTGGGGGTGGAGTGTACTAGGGATTGAACCCAGGGGGGCTCTACCTCTGAGCTATACCCTCAGCCCTTTATTTTTTATTTTGAAACAGGGTCTCACTAAGTTACCACGTACTGGCCTCCATACAATCCTTCTGTCTCAGCATCCCGCCCAGCTTGGGTTCCACTTTTCTTGAAGAAATGTTTCACTCAGGTCTTCATCCTTCCTCAAACCAAGAAACATAGCTCAGCTGCCCAAGTTTCCTGATAAAAGGAAGAGGCCTGTGGGGAATAGCTACCATCTCTATCTTGTTCCCTTGCATAATCCCAGAAAACTCCCCTGTCCACGCAGTCATGGCCCTTTAAAAGCAGCACAGTCGGGTGTGGCCACCTGTTGGTCACCAGGGGTAGTGCAGCTGGGGGGCCAGAAAGGCCTGGTCTTTAAGGAGCCCAGCCCCAGCCCTCTGAGTCCCCCTACCCTCCCCGCCCTGGGGATAGAGGAGCTCTCCGGATGAAATCACTGCAGGAGCAACAAGCAGTCCCTACATCCAGAAATGGAGTTTGCCTCAACACTGAACAGAAATGTACAATCAACCCATGAAAAGATATGAGGAAGCTGAAGTGTACATTACTAAGTGAAAGAAGGCAGTCTGAAAAGGCTGCGTACGAGGTGATCCAACTACACTGCATTCTGGAAAAGGCAAAAGTACGGTGATGGTAATAAGACCAATGGTGCCGGGGGGCAGAGAGGGCAGGATGGACAGATGGAGTCCAGAGGACTCTTAGGGAGGTGAGACTCCCCTCATGATACCCTGGCGGTGGAGTGAAGTCATTATGCTTTTGTTAAAACTCACAGAACGCAAACACCAGGAATGAACCCAGTGTGTAGACTTTGGGTGATAACGTGTTGATGTAGATTCCCTGGTTGTAACAAATACACTGTGTGTGTGAGGAGGGGGGGAGGGGTATTTGGGAACACTTTGTGCTTTGTGCTCAATTTTGCCCTGAACCAAAACTGCTCTAAAAAATAAAGTGTATTTAAAAAAAAAAAAAAAAAAAGGAGCCCCAGGGCTCTTTTTTTTTTTTTTATTTTTTTTTATTTTTATGGTACTGGGGATTGAACTCAGGGGCATTCTACCTCCGAGCTATACCCCAGCCCTATTTTTTATTCTTTATTTTGAAACCGAGTCTCACTAAGTTGCGGAGTGCCTCACTAGGTAGCTGAGGCTGGCCGCGAACCCGGATCCTCCGGTCTCAGCCTCCCGAATGCTGGGATTACAAGCGTGTGCCACCACGCCCAGCCTCCCAGGGCTCTTTATAAGGAGGAAGACCCCCTGGCCCCTCACGCCACAATCGCTCGGCTCAGAGCCTTTTAAGATGGGAGCTCCTCAAGTCTCTTACTTGGGTCACCAGTTAGGGTAAATTGCAGAACGAGTCCTCTGATTGGTTCCTCAGCTTCAATGCCACCTCCCCTGGACCTTCCCCTGGTCTCCTCCTTCCCATTACCCTGTATTTTCTACCTAGAACGCATCATTATTTGAAACGAGCTTGTTTACATGTCTTTAAGTCAGCCCCTAATAGAACGCAAGCTCCGCCAAGACTCCAGCGCCCAGCACTGTGGGTGGCACGGAACAGGAGCTCAATAAATATTTGTTGACTGAATAAATAATTCTGTCACCAACCAGCTACATAACCAAGGGCAAGGCAGTTAACCCTTCCTGGGCCCCAGTTTCCTCATCTGTAAAATGAGCAATTATACTTAATGATTGTGCTGTGTTCCTGCCACAACGCTCTGAGTGTCGTAGCAGGGCTCGCAATGACCTTGTTTTACTATGCCAGGGCTTCCCGGGCCACGAAGGAAGGTTGGGAGGTTCTTAGGAAGAGAATTCCTAGAGGCCCGCTGTTGCATAGCCTTTCTGGCTTGGGTTTGGAGATGCAGGAGGGAGGCTGGGATACGTCTGGGTAGGTTGGGGTTTGTGGCAGTTCCTCCCCTAGAATGTCCGTCCCAAGAGCGCAGGAATCTTGTGTTGCATTGATCTTTACACTGAGGCTCAATGAATAGTTATGAATGAGCAGAGGGGCAGAGCGCATCAGCAGGGCGTGGCACATTCGTGTCCGTTCCTAGGTAAGTCCCGCGTGGCATGAAGACACTTGTCATGGTCCCTTCCACTGGTGGAAGCCTCCGCGAGGTGTCTGCACTTGCATCATCTCATTTGATCCTCATGACAACCCCATGAGATAAGTGCCATTAAGCGTCATTATCCCCAATTACAGATGAGATAACCGAGGCTCAAAGAGTTCGACCTGCCCAAGGCCACATTGCTGAGAAGTGGCAGAGCCTGATTTGAAACCCAGGTTTTTCTCACTGCGGATCCGATGCTTCTGTGCATCCATGGGTCGCTGGTCGAGCTCTGAGTTGGGGCAGAAGCAGGAAGCCTCGTGATAGGTCCAGGGCACTGAGGACAGAAACGGTGGGGCAGAGGGAAGAAGAGCCATCTATGGCGGAGTCCCTCCCGCTCCTGCGGCTTGGGTCTCCCCAGCTGAGGGTGGGAAGACTGCGTGACAGAGGGCCAGGGCCCCCTCTGCTCCAACAATGACGAGGGGACTGTACGACCTCACATAGGCACCGCCACCCTCAGGCCCAGACACGCACGGCTCCAAGCAGGTCCTTCACAGGGCACAGAAGCCAAGGATGTGGACAAACTGGTTTAAGGAACACAAAAACCAACTCAAAGCTTTCTCCTCTGTCCCACACAAGGCACCAGCCCTGTCTCGTCCACCCCTGTGCCAAACAGAACTCTTCAAAATGGACCCTTGCCCAGCCCCCAAATCTCCCTGCCATTGCCAAAGTCACATGTCTCCCTGAGTCAAACCCACCACGCACACACACAGGGCCAGAGCCCCCAGACTCAGGCCCCCTGTGGAGATGCTTTGGCTCCATCCTGTAGACTCTTCTCTCTGCTTCCTGCTCCTAAGACACCTTCCACCTTCTGCTCCCAAACCTGCCCCGGCCCCTCTGCCCTGGCCCTGCCCGCTGGGGCCTTCCATTATATTACTGTGCGCATGCGCAACAGCTGGCCCTGCCCTGCCAGCTTCCTGAGGGCAGGCTCAAGGCCGGGCCTTACCCTTGCAGCCGCCCCTGCCAGAGAGTTCCGGGCATCCACAACTAGGCAGGGCTCCCTGATGCTTCTCCCCCAGAAGTCGTGAGGATAGCAATAGGGAAATGGAGACCCGAGGGTGGCGTGGAGGCCAGGACAGCCGGTGGCCCACACACTTGCCCATTAGTCATTGAGAGTGCCAGCAGAGCAGAGGTTGTCCCCGAAAAGTGGTGGCGTGGTGGCAGGGGGACTGGTAGGGAGCAGGAGGGCCACGCACAAAAGCCAGTGGGAAAAGGCACTGTGTCCAAACGTCCCTCTCTTGCTGGACATGCATCCGGACTCCCCAGCAAAACCCAAAATTGCAAGAGGAGAGATGTGTTGACTGGTCAGAGCTGGTGCTTTGGGTGTGCCCTGTTGTGGACCCCCCTCCCATCACCTGCAGGTCACAGTCCTCCTCCTGCATCTTCAGAAACTCCAGAATGTGCTCCTCTGGTCCTCCCATCCGGAAGTGGGCTCCCAAGCTGACAACTGCTACCACCGAATGTGGCTAGTGGTTGTTTATCGGCGACATTAGCCATCGGTCACCTACTCCTCCAGGCCCCTGCTGAACACTTCACATGTACCATCCTGCTGATTTCCTGGGGTGGCTCCCAGAGACGGTTCTAGGGGCTACAGTGGGCAGGGGAGGCTTCTGACCTGGGTAGGTGGCCAGATGCCTCAACTGGTCTGGGACAGTCCCATTTTATGTCTGTTGTCCCAGAATCGTTCAACAGAGCCCCCTCTCAAGCTCAGACGTGTCCTAATCTAGGAGATAAATTCTAGGTTGGGGACCTGCCCGTGGTGATGTGTCCTGTCCCCTACAGGGGCAACCTGTGAGGCAGGCACTAGAGGGCGCCAGTGAGCTGCACTTGGCCTGCAAGAGAGCAGGTGGAGACCAGCGGGAGTGGAGGTCCGCCTCCTCTGCCTCCTCCATCTGCCCCGCAGAACCGGCCTGACCAGGCCTGGGAATCCAGAAGGGAAGAGAGACCCTGGCCTGGCCACCCTTCTCAGAAGTTCAGCCTGAGCCGGGTGTGGTGGCGCACGCTTGTAATCCCAGCATTTGGGAGGCTGAAACCGGAGGATCTGGGTTCGCGGCCAGCCTCAGCTACTTAGTGAGGCACTCCACAACTTAGTGAGACCCTGTTTCCAAATAAAGAATAAAAAATAGGGCTGGGGGTGTAGCTCGGAGGTAGAATGCCCCTGGGTTCAATCCCCAGTACCGGAAAAAAAAAAAAAAAAAGTTCAGCCTGGCTCTGCGGTGGGACAGGGTCACCTTGGGCTTTGGTGTCTGGTAGACTTGGATGCAGGGTGCGGTTGTGATAGTGGTAGGTGCTTGACCTTGGCCTGTTATTTAACTTCTCTAAGCCTGGGTTGACTCACCTGTAAATGGTAAAAAGAGCACCTACTTCACAAGGCTGGTGTGAGGATTCAGTGCAATAAAGAACATTAGCGCACAGCTCAGATCCTGGCGCCCTGATGAGCACTGTTTCTGGCGGAGGATGCTCACCCAGCTCCACTGTCGGCAGAGTCCTTGTCCCCAAAATGTGAACAAATTTGGACTCTAAAATACAACATGGGATGGGTACATACAAATATGTCACAGTGAATCCCACTATATATTTGGTACTGGAGATTGAACCCAGGGGCATTCTGCCTCCAAGCTACACACCCAGCCCTTTATGTATATGTATTTTATTTTGAATCACAGTCTCAATAAGTTGCTGAGGGTCTCACTAAGTTTCTGAGGCTGGCCTCAAGCCTGCGACCCTGCTGTCTGAGACTCCCAAGGACTGGGATTATAGGTTGTGTGCCACCACGCCCCGCTAAATCCCCCTATTATATATAATTATAATGCACCAATGGGAAAATAAAATTAAATTAATAAAACACAAGGTGGTGCATACCATACACGCAGATGCCTTTTCCTGAGAGTGACACCAGTGGATACAGGACACCACCGGTGCCAGTGCCAGAGCTGCAACCCACTAACGAATCATTCAATTGTTTGACAGGTGCCTCCGCACAGGACAGAGAACAGACGCCCGGATGCCCAGTCCTGTCCCACAATACAACCGTGTCCTGACGTAATTAGTAATTGCCTCCCCTCACTCTTGAAGGGTGCCAATTCGAATGATAAATTCTATAGTCACCCACCTACTGGGCACCTACCCTGTACCGGGTCCTGTGCTAGGTACAGGGGAGAGAGAGAGATGACACGCTCAGCACTTGCCTCGCCGTCCAGGGAGGACACAGACAAGGAGACCGGCATGCAGAGAGAAGGCCGGGCTGGACGTGCTGCGGGGTGGTCAGCCAGGGTCCCTATGGCCCCGAAGAACCTGCCAGGAGACGCCCCTGGATTCATCCACTTTTCTTGGGTTTATTTACTTCTGCCGATTGACAAAACATTGTGGGGCTAATTACTGCCATACATTTTCCACCTGATACCTGAAGCAACAGGCCTCTTCGTCATGTCAATATTATTTTTTTCCAGCCCCAGAAGCTGCCTTTTATGTGGATATGTGTAGCATTTTTAAAAGAATCACTAAGATCCCATCTGTTCTCTTCACGATCTTATAAACACCAATTTTCCTGAAGCAGGGTTCTTCTAATTTATTCCTTCATCCTCGCCGAGAGAACATGACAGGAAGATGGCAGAGATCTAGAAGCACGCTCGGAGCAGCCCAGTCTTCCAGCTTGTGCGGGGAACACCTTCGTGACATCCAGGGGAGAGAAAAGGAGGAGTAAAGGAGAGAAAATGAGAAGAAAGAGGCAGTGCTCCCTGGAGCGGGCTGGGGTTCCTGCCTGACTGTCTGGGGAGTGATGGCCAGAGGTCCACACCTAGCCAAGCGCCTGCCCCCCAGGCCAGAGCAGGGATGCTGGGATTGGCTGCAGGAGGCTGAGTGGAGCCTTCACCAGCCTCCCACACCCCAGCCTTCCCCCCAGCCGCCTCAGCAAAGCCCCTTCATCCACCCGGACTCAGGTGCTCGGTAGGTAACTCCAGTGCACCCTCTGGCAGCGGAGTCTCCTTGTCCCACCCTCCTGTCCCTCCGTGTCCCGCGGGAATCTTATCTGTCCTACTTCGAAGCTGGGGATGGCTCTCCTGATCCTATCTCACGCTCTCCAATCTCCGGGTCACCAGATGAAAACCCCCGGTGCTCCACAGTGCTGGAGGAACATTGCCTTATTTAGACCTGCTGCCCCAAGCAGAGCGGGAAGAAAAGGAAGGAGGAGGAGGGGGAAGAAGCAGATGGGGCAAAGGAGAAGAAGAACGGCAGCCTGGCCGATTCTCAGAACCAAGGATGAGGCTGACATCATCACGGGGCGGGTTTCTCCGGGGTCAGTGGGTGGGGGCAGGGCCCGGTGGCTCAGGGTGTGACTCATTTATAGGAATGGGCTTCTGTATCCACGAGAAGTCATTCATTTAGTAGGCCATTAATTGTTTCGACACTCGTTTATTGAGCTGTTATTAGGTTTCAGACTCAGGACTAGGCCCCCCGAGGGAGGAGAGATCACTGCTAGGGCCTGCGTGCGCTCCCGGCCTGGAGGGGAAAGCGCGTGGGTGTGCCAGGGCAGAGGGCCCTGTGACAGGAGGCCAGGGGCATGG
>PVLC010024501.1:8939-24440 GCA_004027655.1 Graphiurus murinus | reverse complement strand
TTTGCGGTACTGGGGATTGAACTCAGGGGCATTCTACCTCCGAGCTATACCCCCAGCCCTATTTTTTATTCTTTATTTTGAAACCGGGTCTCACTAAGTTGTGGAGGGCCTCACTAGGTAGCTGAGGCTGGCCGCGAACCCGTATCCTCTGGTCTCAGCCTCCCGAATGCTGGAACTACAAGCGTGCGCCACCACGCCAGGCCCCAGGCTTGCTTTAATGTATGATTTGCATTTAATTTATGATTTCTCATCTAAAATACCAGTGCTACATATATTAATAGAAGAAACTGCTGCTGTATGGAGAGTAATAGTTGTGTGTGGCAAGGTTGAGTCAATGATGGTATGCTACAGTGATCCCTAAGATTACAACAGAGCTGAAAATTTCTTGTTTAGTGACTTTTTAGCTGTCCTATGTAGCACAGCACTTTTACTCGTGTTTCTAGTGATGCTGGTGTAAACCTATGCTGCCAGCTGTATAACAGTGTAGTGCATACAGTTATGTGTACTACATAATACTTGGTAATATGGGGCTACTATGGGTTACTGTATTTACTTTTGTCATTGTTTGAGTATACTATCTATGTAAAATCAATTCACTATAAAAGAGTATGCCTTATTAGGCCATTACATCTAGTGTTCAGTATGTCTTTAGATCGCATCATGTGATTATGTCAGATAATTGACCTGTACCATCAAGGATCATGTGAGTACATTCTATGAAGCTTGAACGACAATGAAATCACTCAGTGAAAACTGGCTACACATTAAAAATGGGAAATTTAAGCCGGGCTTGGTGGCGCACGCTTGTAATCCCAGCATTCGGGAGGCTGAGACCAGAGGATACGGGTTCGCGGCCAGCCTCAGCTACCTAGTGAGGCCCTCCGCAACTTAGTGAGACCTGGTTTCAAAATAAAGAATAAAAATTAGGACTGGGGGTATAGCTTGAAGGTAGAATGCCCCTGAGTTCAATCCCCAGTACCGCAAAAAAAAAAAAAAGAAAAAAAAAATGGAAAATTTATCGTCAAAACTAAAAGGGTACTTATGATGCTGGTAATATTTGTTTTAGATCATTTGGACCATACAGTTCCAGACCATAACTTCCTTTTTCCAGAATTTGAAATTGTTATAGAAACAGAAGATGAAGTTATGCCTGAAGTTGAGGAAAGAGAAGATGATCCTCAGATTATAGGAAGCATGGGTAAGGAGTCGGTTTTAGAACTTTATTAAGTAATGAGACACGATGCTAGAAAGGGCTTGTGTATCAAGTGGCACTGATAGGAATAGACTCACATTGGAAACTATAAGCTTTCATTTTCAGATATTGCATCAGGTGAAAATATCCTTATGTCAGGTACATTCTGCCATCTCAAGACTAGCCTGAACAACTTAGCAAGACCCTATCTCAAAATTAAAAATAAACATGGGTGGGGATGTAGCTCAGTGGTAGAGTACTCCTGGGCTCAGTGTCCAGTACCATGAAAAAGAAAAGGACAGGAGCTATCCAGATGGTTACTCAGGTGGGCACAAGATGCTGGAAACGATGAATTCTTCTGGGTCCCAGAACTGTCTCTCAGGTAAGATTACCTGGCACGATGTTTGATGTGCAACAAAGGCCTTTTAAAAGTTTTTTTTTTAAATCTTATCAGCTTTATGTACATGGTTTTACCAGTTTATCTGGAGTTCATATTGTGGGTATCGTCTATGCTGACCAGATACCTCGGAGACTTGATTTACAGTGGTAATTGACATAAGTGTTACCGAGTAACCCAGCACTACTCTGCTGAGGGGTGTCTGTGCCCAGGCCCATTAACATCCTGAAGCCACCCAATAACTTGGAAACATTGCCCTACATTCCAAGTGAGGAAATTGAAGTTCTGGATATAACATGCTTTGGTCAAATAACTGTTAGGTTTTACAGTTCAAGTTTGAGCCTAAGCCTTGCTGATTCTAGAACTTAAGCGATTAACCACAATATCAGATTTATAAAAACTAAATTAGAATGTCAGTTTACTGGTTTATAGTTCATTCAGCTCATACATTTCAAAGCACATATTTGAGAATTCTGCTTTGTGCCCAGTCTCATGCTTGGTAATGATTACAGTAAGAAGCAGCAGCACTCAGGAGGTCAGGTACTTGGTCTCATGAAAGAGCCCACAGGGTACTCAGGGGAGTTAAATTGTGTATGATGACTGCTGGGAGTACAGGTGCCATGGGAACCCATGTGATGTTACTAAAACCTGCCTGGAGGGGGGCCATGCCTGTGTCTGTATGTGGGGACATTATAACTCACACTTTTAGAAATGATAAGTCATGAAAATAGCTTCCTTCTGTTGAAGGGAGAACTTGGAGAATGGGAGGGGTAGAAGGTAAAGGCTAGAATTTGTACCTTGCTTTATGTAGATGTGACTGGGAATGTAAGCATTTATATAATCAGAAAGTATAATTAAACTTTAAAAGGCAGTCTCTAATGATCAAAACTAAATGAATCAAGTCCAGTGGTACATGCCTATAATCTCAGTATTTGGGAGGCTGGGACAGGAAGATCACAGGTTCAAGGCCAGCCTCAACCACTTAGCAAGACTTTTAGCAACCTAGCGAGACCATAGGTGGGCTAGAAGTGTAGCTTAGAGGTTAAATGTCCCTGGATTCCATCTCCAGTACCAAAAAGAAAAGAAAAAAAATAAGTGAAACTATTGAATTAGTTATATAATCGCTCAAGGAACTATTCTAAATTACTTTAGAACACAATAATTTGACCCTTAGTAGAATCAGCCACCAAAAATGAAAAGGGGGCAATGGGCACTAAATGAATGAGTGAATGAGTATAAACTGGGAAAAGAGATATGTAAGACAGAAGACTTGACAAATCCAGGCAGCCTAAGCAGAGCCTTGATATGAAGGGCTCACATCCTGTGTGGTGGGCATAATCCTGAGCTTGCGTACATTTTTCCTTATTTCTACTTCCAAGCCCTATTTTTCTTTTTTTGTTTTGTTTTCGAAACATTGTCTCGCTAGGTTGCTGAGAATCTCACTAAATTGCTGAGATTGGCTTTGAACCTGAGATCCTCCTGTCTCAGCCTTCCAAGTCCTGATATTACAGATATGTATCACCATGCCCAGCGGGCCCATTCTTTTAATTTGAGGGTTTTTTTTTTTTTTTTTTTTCGGTACTGGGGATTAAACTCAGGGGCATTCTGCCTCCAAACTATACCCCCAGCCCTATTTTTTATTCTGAAACAGGGTCTCACTAAGTTGCGGAGTGTCTCACTAGGTAGCTGAGGCTGGCCGTGAACCCGGATCCTCCTGTCTCAGCCTCCCAAATGCTGGGATTACAAGCATGCGCCACCACACGCGGCTTAATTTGAAGTTTTAAAGAGTGATGGAGCTCGGTGTGATGGCACATGCCTATAATCCCAGTACTTAGGACACTGAGACAGGAAGATTGCAGGTTTGAGGCCAGCCTCAGCAACTTAGGCAAGACCCCGTTTCAAAATAAAAAGGACTTGGGGTGTGGCTCATGGGTTGAGTGCCCCTCCTGGGTTCACACCCCAGTACCAAAAAAAAAAAAAAAAGAAAGTGAATGGGATCTGCCATAGTAATTACATGACACTGCATGGAGCATCTGGAAATAGGCACCAACTGAGGTGCATGAGTCAGTAGGAAAGCATCTGGGTAGAATTGGATGCATTGTCACAAGGTGGGATTTTTCCTACTTTGCATAATCATTATGTTGCTTTTTCAGGTGACGCTCTTGATGAAGAACTGGATTCTATGGCAAAGCATGAATCCAGGGAAGATAACATTTTCCAGAAGTTTAAAACTCACATAGCCCCAGAACCAGAACAGGTAAAATGAGGATTCATATCTCTTCATTGTGTACTTTTCATACATGTTTTATGAGTATAATCTCTGAGAAGTGACACCAGCTAGCCTGCTCCTTCAGAGCCTGTATGATCAGGCTTTTAAAAATCCTGTTGTATGGGTTCTTCACACAAATAGAACACATAGAAAAGTGTTTTTGCAGGTTTACTCCATTTGATAGTTAATGTAATACTAAAGGTTATACTGTTTATCATGTAGGATTCATTTTGTAAAAGTATCAGGGATGACAGAGATGAATTAGTTATTGCTAAAGGTATGGATTTAGGCACCACTAGTGTAGAAAGGGAGAGAGAAGCATTTTTTAACCAATATCTGCTTTCTAAAAGTCACATGACAGCCAGGCATGGTGGTGCATGCCTGAAATCCCAGTATGTGGGAGGCTGAGAGCAGGAAGATCACAGGTTCATGGCCAGCCTCACTAATTTAGTGAGATGTTCCCACAACTTTGTGTTTCAAAATAAAAAAAAAAATAGGGCTGGGGGCATACCTCAGAAGTAGAATGCCTCTGGGTTCCATCCCTAGTACCACACACAAAAAACCCCAGCATGAAAATTAACACAGCATTTTTCCTAGTGACTTGCTGAATCATAAATACAAATCACTGAAAACTCAGGTGTGTTCCTAAAAAAGTCACTGGATCAGATAACTATCCAGAGATTGATAGGTAGAATTGACATTAAGAAGGTGGTTTCTAGAGGTGATTATGCCAGCCAAACAGGAAACCCACTCAGTTTATGGGAACCTAATTACAATGAATCTGTAAAATTTAGCCAGAAACCATTTTCCTGGGTATTTGTTCCTTTTAAAATGTTTAAAGTTCCTTACATGTGTGTGAAAGTATATACCAACTTGGGCAGCATTTTGTATCCAGAATCTGGTAATAAGGAATCAAAGACTTGTTCTTCGTCTCTTCACAATGGATTCATAGGATTAACTTTCTAATATCTTAGGTAGAGAAGGCATCATTTAGGAAAGAAATCAAAGCAATGGCTTTGAGAAGTCTGAGACATCAGCAGTGCACACTGTAAAATGCCTTTTAGTCGAGTTTCAGAGCACATAGGCAGTTTGTCAAAGTGATCATTGTCTAAGTGATCACCTTTTGAAACCCTTGGGTGAGGTGTGAATATTTGAACATGTTCCTCATTGATTTTAGATTCTCAGATATGGCAGAGGTACTGAGCCCATTTGGATTTCTGGTGAAAATATCCCTCAAGAAAAGGATATTCCACTTTGTCCTTGTGGTGCCAAGAGAATATTTGAATTCCAGGTATGGCGTTAAATAAGGGTTATTTTAGTGTGTGCTTGCCCTGTTTTATGTTTTGGACATTAGAAAACTAAACCAAAGTAATAGGTGCTTTGGGTCAGCACAGTGGTGCTGGTGGTGTGTTGCATCAGATGGTGCTCCCTGTCTTACAGCAGCATCCTCACCCATTCCACCCTTTCCAGGTCATGCCGCAGCTGCTGAACCACCTCCAGGCAGACAGACTGGGCAAGAGTGTTGACTGGGGCGTCCTGGCTATCTTCACTTGTGCTGAAAGCTGCAGCTTGGGCACTGGCTACACAGAGGAATTTGTATGGAAGCAGGATGTAACAGATACACCTTTATGACATCTTAAGGTCTTAAAAAAGGTTATTAATGTCTTACACCTTGCAATTCCATCTCTAGGACTTTATCCTAAGGAAGGTGCAAAGGTCGTTTGAGGCATTGTTTACCATGTCTAAATATTATTAAAATAAAAGTGTCCAGTGACGGGGAATTACATGGATCTTGGTACGTCCAAAGCAGAATACATACACACCTATTAGGATACCAAATAAGAGAGAGATTTAAATTGATACTCTTAATGACACACATACCTATTAGGATACCAAATAAGAGAGAGATTTAAATTAACATCAAGATACCATTATATCCATGGGTTGATATTTTTGTAAAGATATTTATACATGTAAGTATAAAAATAAATCTGACAAGATCACACGTGTGGCTACCTGTGAATGATGGGAGTGACATTTTTACTTATATGTACCTTTACTTCTATAGTACATAGAAATTATATATTATATGCCTAATCAGGTCAAACCAACTCACCCTTAGCAGCCCCCCCCCCCCCCCGATTTACAAAGTTAAAGAAATACTTAGAGCCAGCCAGGCATGGTGGTGCACGCTCGTAATCCCAGCATTTGGGAGGCTGAGACCGGAGGATCAAAGTGCAGGCTTGTAATCCTAGTACTTGGGAGGCTTAGACAGGAGGCTCAAAGGTTGGTGGCCAGCTTCAGCTACATAGTGAGGCACTCAGCAACTTAGTGACACCCTGTTTCAAAATAAAGAGTAAAAGTAGGGCTGGGAGTGTAGCTCAGAGGTAGAATGTCCCTGGGTTCAATCCCTAGTATTGCAAACAAAAAAAGGAAATACTTAGAAAACATTCCAGTGGACTATTGCTGTGATGCCTTCTTAGGCCGAGGCACTGTTGGCAGTGTGTTACGTGAATATTGGTAATCAACAGCAGAAGGTGATAGTTTTAACGATACACACCCACAATATCCCATTCATTAGGGCAAATGGGATACCCAGTAACTAAGCAACACAAGAGTGGCCAGAGTCAGGGAAAATGGTGATGAACACAGTGCCACCACCAGTCTTAATGTTACTATGTGGCATTTCACTTGGCCAGTTCCATATCACATCTGTGTAAGACACATGCAGCATTGTGTAAAGAACTGCTGTATGAATTCCCATGGAACCTGTTACTAGGCTATTTTGTGTGTGGTACTGGGGATTGAACCCAGGGGTATCCTACCTCTGGGGCACCCCCAGCCCTATGGTTTTTTTTTGTTTTTTTTTTTTTCTTTAAATGAGTTGGAGAGGGTCTTGCCAAGTTGAGGGTGATTTTGACCCTGTGATCCTCTTGTCTCAGCTTCCCAAGTACTGGCATTACAAATGTGTGCCATCACACCCAGCTGATAGGCTACTTTTTTAAAGAGGGAGCAAGTGGTGGTAGTTTTGAAGCTGGGTAGCTAATTGGTGACATTCTCCACTTATGTGGTGCTGGAGAATGTCATCAACTAGTGGCAAGAGTTGGTTACTACATTTTTGTAGGAAGTAGCTTGGCTTATGGAAAACTGGACTAGTGGGGCCTTCGTATCCCAAATTATAAGTAATCCCTTAGAGTTGGGATATAGAAGGGTCTGAGTGGTAAGAGCTGTTATCTAGGGACATCAGGATGTGAACATTGTTGCAGGCATGTGGAATAGCCATCCACTTGGGTGTACCCTGGTCAGCCATGAGATGATCGCAGTTCATAGGGCCTTTCCACTTGGAACAGGTGGTATCAAAAGAGAGAGAGAGAGAGACAAGAATTGTCAGCACTGACTTGGCAACCATGAGACTTGAAATTACTGCTTGAAGAACTTAAAATACGTTAAGCAAATCTGTTGCCTTTAACAATGTCAAGACATTTGAAAACACCATTAAGAGCCAGGCATGGTGTGCTGGGATTACAAGAGTGCGCCATCACGCCTGGCTCGTATTTTTTGTTCCTTATTTTGAAATAGGGTCTCACTAAGTTGCAGAGAGCCTCACTAGGTAGCTGAGGTAGCTGCGGCTGGCCTCGAACCCAGATCCTCGGGTCTCAGCCTCCCAAATGCTGGTATTATAAGCATGCACCACCACGCCCACCTAGGTGTTCCTCTTTTTTGTTTGTTGTTTTTTTTTGTGGTATTGGAGACTAAACACAGGGGCATTCTATCTCCGAGCTACACCCAGCCCTATTTTTTTTATTTTGAAATGGTCTTGCTAGGTTGATGAGTCTCACTACTTGCAAAGGCTGTCCTCAAACCTACAATCCTCCTGTCTCAGCCTCCCAAGTACTTGGATTACAAGTGTGCGCGCCACACCCACCTCATGGGATAGATGTTCTCAAATGCATTCCTCTTCTAAGAAAGCTTACTACAGAATTATCTGTATTTACCCAGAATACACATTCAAGGATGTTCCCTGAAGCACTGTCTATTGTAGTGAGCACTGGAGAGAACATAAATGATCATAATTAAGGAAAGGTTCAACAAACGAAGGTACATAAAAGTACCTTAGATTCATATCTTGGTGATGTTGGATATACTGACTTAAAAAAAAAGAAAGCAAAATCGAATACATGCTTTAGTATTTTTCCACATATGGGAACAAAAGCACCCCTAACAGACTTGCACAGAACAAAGCTTGGAGGACACCCACTAATTTGGTAGTTACCCTGGAATACAGGCAGAAGGGAGAAGGAAGAGCCTCCCCTTTTTTATTGTAATCTACCTCTGAGCTATAATAGTCTTTCTGATTATAATATACCTCTAATGTATTTTCCAAAAAAGGACAAAAAATGCCCAGTGAAACCCAAACTTAAAAATGTCCATCTGATACTCCATGAGAAAAAGAAGCCCTCACTAAAAATGGTACACTAAGTCCCTATCATTCTGAACTTCATTATGATGTGTGGTTACAAGGCACCAATAAAAGTGTATTATAAAAATGGTACAACAGAAATTTGGCAGTGTGTGGGCAGGGAACTAGCTCTCCACCTAAGGGACTCACTCTCCGGCCCCTTGTTTGTCCCTTATTATTAGCTGCGCAACCTCAGGAAGTAGGGGGCTGAACCTCCTCCCATCTGAAAGGGGAAACCCTAATTGAAGCTTCATGAAGATTCCAGGCCCTGCATGCAGAGCACCGGGGAACAAAGAGTTCTCACAGCAATACCTGCTTTCATGGCAATGACCACAAAGTGCTGACTAAGACAAACAACAAGCAAACACCACAGTGTTTTCAGACATACCTAAATTATAGTTTCCTTCAACAGCAAGATCACATGAACAGGGTAGCATTTATAACAACAATCTAACATTTTATAAACTGCATTTATTGTACAGAGTACTCTGAAGAAATAAAAATATGTACAGCCATTTGTTTTCATTAATACATCTATTCTGTCCTGCAATACTGGAAAGGCGGAATGTGTCTGGCACAAAAATAACCCCTAAAACTTACAAATTAGAAAAACAACACTTTTAAAAAAGATTTTTTACTTTTCTGGTAGAAATATAAAAACTGGCTTATGGGAGGGGGGAGGGAATTAAACAAAGTAAGTCCAATTGTACAGGTGGCTTTAACACTTAAAATTTTTGTCCCTTAAACCAACCAACAAAGTTGTCAACAGCAGTGTTTAAAATCTAAATATAAATAAATGGGCAGCGCTGCCCAAATAGCAGCACGATAGCCACTCACAGTAATGCTGCGGGGTGTTCTCAGTGCAGAACAAATAACCCTTCCTGGGATCCTGCAGCGGGACCCGGAAGGCAGAGCGCTGCCTGGTGCTGGATGGACTCCTGGCTAAGCGTCGTCTTCTCACAACACCACCAGTCAAGGTACCAAAACTGATTCATTTAAAGAACAAGGGGGTGGGGAGGATGCCAAAGTGATGACAGCCACTACGTCGTCTTCCTGAATCCCTTTAGAATGGGGTAGATGTTCTCAAATGCTTCATAAATTTCTGCTCTGACTTTAGCACCTACAAAGACGTGGGAGCAGAGATGAGTGTGAAATGGCATTTCTTAGCAAGAAAGTAAGATTATCTTAAAGCTGCAAGACAGTTCTCTCCACACGTAGTTAGGTTAACAGACATAGGCACTAAAACATTACTGGCAGGGTCCCTTGTCATAATCCTAGTGTTATCTTTATCTGCAGTACTGAGGATTGAATCCTGGGGCATTCTACCTCCAAGCTACCCCCAGCCCTATTTTTTATTCCTTATTTTGAAACAGGGTCTCACTAAATTGTGAAGGGCCTCACTAGCTGAGGCTGGCCGTGAACCTACAATTCTCATCTCATTCTCACAAGTGTCGGGATTACAATTGTGTGCCACCACACCCAACTCTAATTTTATTTTTAAAACAATATTTTCTTAAAATGACTTCTTAAGTTACAAAGGCCAACCTCCTATCTTAGCTCAGCCCATACAGAGTCCTGCACCAGGACCACTACCAGGACATAACCCAAGCAGGCAGCAGAGAGAATAACTGAACCTTCCTCTCTGTTACTGCCTGCAGCTAAGCTCTTTGAATCTTTTATTGTGTAAAAATGTTATTGCCAACAAACCCCAAGCTTCAGAGGGCTGATTCTCCAGAAAACACCTTATCAGTATGCCTCTTCCCACCCCACTGCAATCCTTAGGCATGCTCTGGCTGGAGACCACAGGGCTGCGGTGCAACTCTACTGCCCCCACTCTTCCCCTCTACAGCCGGTTTCTCACCAAAGTTAGGGTAGGAGGAAGAAAGAAAAAGGGCTTTGCACACAAGCTGCTAGCCATGTCCAACATTTCTTTTCAGCACTGAGAAACTGCAACCCTTGAAACTTTCCAGCTTTCAGATAACTACTTCCCATTATGACTTACCTGTCAATACAACTTTTCCAGAAACAAAAATAAGGAGAACAATTCTGGGTTTGATCATTCTGTAGATTAATCCAGGAAATAACTCTGGCTCATAACTAGAAGGAAAATGGCAAAAACAAGCTTAGCAATTATGAACTTCCCATGTGTTGAGATAAAATGAGGACCTATGCAAGGGCAATGCTGAATAAACAAAGTGTCAAGCACAGGGCTTTGGGGGTCACAAGGAGTGCCGGCCACACAGGGCCGCAGCTACCGCCAGTCCTCCTGTCACCCAGTGGTATCTACTGAATCTGGATCTCCTGAGGTTAGAGTGATGAGATGTGCACTTCTATTCTATTCTCTGATCCACATCCAGATGCACTGTGGGCAAGTTTGGATCTAGCCACGTAGGAGCACCTAATCATTCACTGCTAAGAGCTAATACTGACAGTTTGCATTTTGATCATATCTTACCTCCTTAAACTGAAATACTATCCAGCCATCAGTCTGGGCCAGGTGATTTAAAAAAGTGATATACAAGATACTAGGCTGTCAAGGAACTTACTCCCAAGGACACTGCTGCTGGATGGACCTAGTCTCCCACAGCTGTCAGCTCAGAGACTGGAAGTCTCTGTGTGTCTATGTATTTGTCTTTTGTTGTTGTTTTTTGCGGTACTGGCGATTAAACTCAGGAGCGTTCTACCTTCGAGCTATACCCCAGCCCTATTTTTTATTCTTTTATTTTGAAATCAGGTCTCACTAAGTTGCAGAATGCCTCACTAGGTAGCTGAGGCTGGCCGAGAACCCGTATCCTCTGGTCTCAGCCTCCAGAATGCTGGGATGACAAGCGTGCGCCACCACGCCCGGCTATGTGTCTATTTGACCTGGATGAAAAATCTAGGACAGGTCTGTCTGAGGAAGAGTGACATGGGAGTGTGCCATATGTGAAAGGGGCGTGTGCAAAAGGCCCCAGGGCACGTTGGGCATGGGGAGCTGGTGTGGCAGCAGAGAAGAGAAGGCAGTGAGACTGCAAGATAGGCTGCCATCAAAGAATGTTCCTACCCTCAACTTCACACTTTGCTGACAGATCTGATAAAACATTGAAAAAATTTCAAACTGAGGGAAAAAGTGACATGAGGATTGTGTGTTCAATTCACGCATTTAAGATATATTTGCTCAGCAACAAAATGATAAAACATGTAAGTAAAGTACAATTAGTCCCAGTAGAGAGGAGTTTGGGTGTCAGTAAGTGACGTGGGAAGTGAGACTGGTTGAGGACAGCAGGAAAAGTTCATAATACAAACAAATCTATAACTATATCCTGTATTTACATACTGAATATTCTGCATGTGTCTTATCCAGAACATGTACATTATAAATGAACTACTGCCTGGCTGGGCATGGTGGCCCACACCTGTAATCCCAGTATGTGGGAGGCTAAGACACGAAGATTGCAGGTTTGAGGCCAGTCTCAGCAACTTAGCAAGATTCTCAGAAATTTAGTGAAATCCATTTCAAAATAAATAGATAAGTAAATTAAAAAGTGAAGTATTGAACGGGTGTGGTGGCGCACACTTGTAATCCCAGCATTTGGGAGGCTGAGACCGGAGGATCCGGGTTTACGGCCAACTTCAGCTACCTAGTGAGGCACTCGGCAACTTAGTGAGACCCTGTTTCAAAATAAAGAATAAAAAATAGGGCTGGGGATATAGCTCGGAGATAGAATGCCCTTGAGTTCAACCCCTAGTACTGCAAAAAAAAAAAAAAAAAAAAACAAGTGAAGTATTGCCAAAAGTAGTGCCAGCACACTTCAGACTTACCTACTGAACTGCTGGTGGGTAAGCACAAGGCCTTCCAACCTTATGGGGAACTTCACATCACAGCTACCCACCATATTCTGAATCTTGAAGTCCAAGAACTTAGCTGGAAAACCCAATTTCTGTACAACTCTGGCATATTTTCTTGCTGCTAGTCTGGACTGTTCTTCACTAGAGAAAGGGAAAAAGTGAGTTATTTATACTGAAGTCAGGTGAAATATTTAGATAGATAACAATAAATCCCAATTAGGAAACTAACTCTCTTTCCAATAAGAGAAACATTAACAATTTTGTTATGAAGTACTCCTGTGCTAACAGACCGCTGAAGACCTACCAAAATGGTCAGGCTTTCCATTTGCATACTACTGACTACACTAATGACTAGCTTGCCACATCATTAGAAGCCCTGGTCCTAGGGATGGAGCATAGAATCACTGCTGCCACTGCTGATACCCTTCATTCGGGCCTGTAAATCTCTAGTAGGATGTAAAGTAACAAGGTTTACCTTGATAGAAAAATATTGATGAGATTCATTATTGAAGAATGTGCACACAAATTCTATCATCCCATTATCAATTGTTACAATACCACTGTGGGATAAAACTGTCCCTAAGCAACTTAGAGCTCGTGTAAAAAAAGCAGAATGCAAATAGTAATACCACAAACGCTTGACTCTCAAGCACAAGGGATTAAGAATAACCCAAATTACCATACAGCCATGGAGTACTTCCCCCTCACCCAGGAAAATAAATTTCCTTGTGGTTATCTGTTCTTGATTTAAAAAAAAAAAAAAGTCCCCCAACAAGATACACAATATTCACTCAACAGATGCTCTAGGACGAAGGGCTGGAAGCTGTATGAAAAGCCAGTCTTGGAAAGAAACAGGAATACCTGGCATCCACTGATGAACCAAAAGTTTCTGAAGTTCCATTTAGGGAAAAACAAAAAAGAGGCTCCAAAGTCAACAGGTACTGCTGCATGTTGGAGCCAAGGAGTAGATGCTAGGGACAGAGCCAGACCAGGAGAAGCATGTCCATACTAACGGCCTTCCCTTCTTAAAAAAAAAAAATTTCTAAGTTCAGAATAAACAAAAACATCCATAGCCCTCTATATGTTGGCACCTCCAAGTACAATTTAATCTTTTATGTTCAAAGTTTCAGTTTATTAAGCTAATGTTACTGATCTTCCTCTCAGCTTGTAAAAAGTTTTCAACTTATACCAAGTATGTGGGCTCTGTCAACCCAGGTTTAGAACAGTCTGGAACCAGAGCACCAACATTCAGAAAGGATCACTCCAAACAGATGTAGAATATAAGCAGTGCCATCTCATAACAGGAGTGCATTTAAGCACTTAGAATTAAAACTAGTTCTGGTGAGGGGCAACCTGTATCTGTGGTTCATACACACGGTGCTGCCACACTGCCACACCCGGCAAGGACTGCAGTGCCTCAGACCAAAGGCTTCAGCGTTTTGAGACTCAATATTTCTTCATGAATTTGCTATATAATTCTTTACATCTTTATTAATAGTTTGATGTTGCATTATATTACACATAAAATGCAACTAAACTGTATAGATAAATAAGCACTGTAATGTATGTCTAAAACTCATGAGTGACTTTAAGGAAGTGAAATTGATACTTTCTGAAGTAATCAGAAACAACCATTTAAACAACATGTTACAGTGCTAGCCGAATAAACTACAACCACAAGACTCCTCTATTTTTCCTAACACATAGCCCAGGAGAGTGGCTGCTCACTACCTCTTGGCTCCTGTGCACACCATTTTTCCAGAACTGAAAATGAGCGCTGTGGTCCGTGGCTCCCTTATTCTCATGATCACAGCAGCAAACCGCTGAAAAGGTCAAAGAGAAGCATTAATGAGGTCATACAAACTCAACAAGGAGAACTAGAAAGTACAAGGAACATCATAACTGAAGGGTAGAATCTAGTACATACATTTATCAAAAAATTTGTCCTGTATTCCTATACAGGATTCTTACATCACATGTAACAAGGGAATAGGAACAAATTAACCAACTATGACTAAGTTATACAAAGGTCTCTGTATTCTTTCATGTACACATCCTACCACAAGAAGCAAAACGATGGTTGCAAAACTTGGGGTTATCTGTATTCTGGTTTTGTTGGTGTGTTATTGTTCTGAGGTGCTGGGGATGAAACCCAGGAGGTCATGCATGTTAGGCAAGCACTGTGCCACAGGGCTACACTCCCAGTCCAGTTCTTTACATTCTCAATAAAACCCCAAAACTGTTTTCTCCTTGTATTGTTGCTTATCATGACTAGCATCTGTAACTATAACATTTACATATGAATTTTTAGGCAAATAAACTAGTAAGCCTTTTCTACCTCCATTAATAAATCTGATTAAGAGCATATCAATATGTAATAAAGTAAGATCCTACTTCCAATTCACCGTGTGTGTGTGTGTGTGTGTGTGTGTGTGTGTGTGTGTGTGTTTATTGGAGATTGAACCCAGGGACATTCTACCTCCAAGCTATACCTCCAGCTCTTATTTTTTTGTTTTGAAACAGGATCTAGCTGTGTTGCTGAGAGTCTCCCTACGTTGTTGAAGCTTCCCAACTGACCTTTAAAAACAATATTAATGAGCCAGCCAGGTATGGTGGTGCAGGCCTGTAATCCCAGTACTTGGGGGACTGGGACTGGAGGATCCCAGGTTTGAGGTCAGCCTCAGTAACTTAGCAAAATAAAAAGGGCTGGAAGCCAGGCATGATGGCGCACACCTCTAACCCCTGTACTCGGAAGCCTGAGACAGGAGGATCCCAAGTTCAAGGACAGCCTAAGCAAGTAATGAAGCTCTCACCAACCTAGCAAGACCCTGTTTCAAAGAAAAAATAAAATAGGGCTGGGGGTGTACAAGCTCAGAGGTAGAATGCCTCTAGGTTCCCATCCCCAGTAATAAAAAAATAAGGGGGGGGGGGAGAAGGAGGAAGGGAGGAAGAGGAGGAGGAGGAGGAGGGGGAAAGATGAGAAAAGGAGAAGGAAAAAGAAAAGAAAAAGGGCTGGGGATATGACTCAGAGGCAGAATGCCCTGGGTTAAATCCCTGTTACCAAAAAACAAACAACAAAAGGTTTTACTTTTACTTTCTGCTTTTTATGTTTTAAACATATTGGGTCTTTAAAAACTTTTCTCCCTAAAATTCTAACATGGGAAAAAATATTCCAATGGTGAATTGAATGAATGGCCTCAGTTATTAGGTTACACAAAACCAGACATGTCCAAAGAAAAGCCAAATGATCTTGAATTTCCTCTATTTTTTTTTTTTTTTTTTTTTTTTTTTTTTTTTTGTGGTACTGGGGATTGAACTCAGGGGTGTTCTACCTCCGAGCTACACCCCCAGCCCTA
>PVLC010024500.1:10329-24693 GCA_004027655.1 Graphiurus murinus | reverse complement strand
TCTTTTTTTTTTTTTTTTTTTTTTTTTTTTTTTTTTTTTTTGTGGTACTGGAGATTGAACTCAGGGGCATTCTACCTCCGAGCTATACCCCCAGCCCTATTTTTTATTCTTTATTTTGAAACCGAGTCTCACTAAGTTGCAGAGTGCCTCACTAGGTAGCTGAGGCTGGCCGCGAACCCGGATCCTCTGGTCTCAGCCTCCCAAATGCTGGGATTACAAGCGTGCACCACCACGCCCGGCGAGGATCACAATTTTGATGACAGCCTCAACAATTTAATAAGGCCCTCAGTAATTTAGTAAGACTGTTTCAAAATAAAAAAGATAAATTAAAAAAAAGGGGGGCTTGGGATATAGCTCAGAGGTAGACTGCCCCTGGTTTCAATCCCTGGCACCAAAACAAACAAACAAACAAACCCAAAATAACACACACAGAAAAATGGTTAATAGATGTCATAGTGTCATTTGGCTACTCTACACTTTGTCAGGGCTTGCACATTTGTAAAATGTTATAGTGTAATGCCTTACAAATTTGATAGAACTGTTTAAATTTTATTTCTATCAAAAGAAGATCCAAATGGATAGACAAGAAGAAGATCCATAGCCAGGCGTGGTGGCACATGCTTGTAATCCCAGTAGTTGGGAGGCTGACGCAGGTGGATCGCAGATTTGAGACCAGCCTCTGCAAGCTAGCAAGGCCCTCAGCAACTTAGTGAGACCTTATTTCAAAATAAAAAAAAAAATAAAAGCCAGGCCTGGTGGCACACACTTGTAATCCCTGTACTTGGGAGGCTGAGACCAGAGGATCCAGGTTTGTGGCTAGCCTCAGCTACTTAGTGAGTCTCTTTGTAACTTAGTGAGACCCTGTTTCCAAATAAAGAATGAAAAATGGGACTGAGGGTGTAGCTCGGAGTTAGAATGTCCTTGGGTTCCATCCATAGTACCACAAAAAAAAACCAAAATAAGTAAATAAAAATAGGACTAAGGGTGTAGCTCAGAGGTAGAACATCCCTGGGTTCAATCTCCAGTACCCCCCCAACACACACACAAAGGAGAAGATCCATATTCCATTGCATTGAAAGATTATTAAATTTAAAACAGGACAAATTGTTGGAATGGGCAACTGATGGATAATTGAAGATGAACTTTGAAAATGTATATTAATTTGCTTTATTTTGGATAAAAGTGAAAGATAAAAATCCTAAACTCCCTAAAATTGACTTAAATCTCTTCTTCCATCCCTACAAATCTCAGTAAGACTGGTTTCTCCACTCAACTCGTTAAAACAAAACACACACTGTATCTTGTAAGTCGCAAGGATTAAATAGGTTATCAAGCAGTAACATGAGTTTTTATCCATCAAACCCCCTCAATATGGTGCACGCTTTTAATCCCAATACTTGGGAGGCTGAGACCAGAGGATCTGGGTTCGAGGCCAGCCTCAGCTACTTAGTGAGGCTCTCGGCAACTTAGTGAGACCCTGTTTAAAAAAAAATAAAGAATAAAAAACAGGACTGGGGGTGTAGCTTACAGGTAGAATGCCCCTGGGTTCCATCCTCAGTACCATAAAAAAAAAACCTCAATATTGATACACATGACATTCATTCAAGGTGGGAAAACACTATTTTATTCATACTTTTTCATTTATTTATGATTGTAGAACAACAAAACATTATGAATGGAATAATTTTCTGTGTTCATTCCATGCTATGCACATTCAATGCACATGTACAAATTTTGCAATTATTTTCTTTTGCCCAAGGTTATGTTTATTCTTATTATATATTCTGAAATATAATTTTACCTGTTGGATATTATAGCAAAATTTTTGTTTTTTATTTTGTATGTATTTGTGTTTTATGTAATTCACCTAGTAATTAATTTTGATTGTACAAATGGATTGTTTTCCAACTGATTTTTTGAGGTTTATTATCTCATTTCTGATTGTGCTTCTTTTTAAAAAATTGGAAAAAAAAAAAGAAAGTCGGGCGTGGTGGCGCATGTTTGTAATCCCAGCATTTGAGAGGCTGAGACTGGAGGATCCAGGTTCGAGGCCAGCCTCAGCTGCTTAGTGAGGCCCTCCACAACTTAGTGAGACACTGTTTCAAAGTAAAGAATAAAAAATAGGGCTGGGGCTGTAGCTCAGAGGTAGAATGCCCCCAGGTTCCATCCCCAGTACCACACACACACAAAAAAAAAGAATTGGAAAAAAAGAAAAAAATTGGTCCTTATACATATACTTTACCTATAAATGGGAATGAACTGCCAACTTTGGACTGATCAGTAGCTTGGATTGTGTGAAGTCCAGATAGTTAAACAAAGAAATGGGAGGCACATCTTCAACACCTGCTGGAAAGGGGCTAGATGGCTCTGAGTTTCACTTTTTCATCTTTTCCACTAGAGGGCAGTCAATAAGTACTTATAACTGTGGGCTGTATGACAATGCCCAATTAGTTTTTTTTGTTTGTTTGCGGTACTGGGGATTGAACTCAGGGGCACGCTACCTCCGAGCTATAACCCCAGCCCTATTTTTTATCCTTTATCTTGAAACAGGGTCTCACTAAGTTGCAGAGTGCCTCACTAGGTAGCTGCGAACCTGGATCCTCTGGTCTCAGCCTCCCGAATGCTGGGATTACAAGCGTGCGCCACCACACCTGGCTCCTCAATTAGCTTTTAAACCATTGAAAAGTGCAGGAAAGAAAAAAGAGCAAGATCAATTACCCAGTAAACATTTATTGAAAGCCAATATTATCCTATGCCACACTAAGAATATAGTTCAAAACCAGTGACTTTGTATTCGTAACTAAAATCCAAGATGGCAGGTAAAAACTGGGATGAACATGAAGTTAAACAGACAGCTTTGTATAATGAAAAGAATCCTAGAGATCGGTTGCACAATAATGCTAATGTACTTAACCCTATTGATCATTTAAGAATGTGCTCTACCCCAGTTTTTTAGCCCCTGGAACTGTTAGAGAGCCCCTTCTCATTACTTGCCATTCATGCATCCATTCAACATTTAATGAGCATTTCTTCCAGGTACTTTGTAAGTCATGGAGGTACAGCTATGAAGGAGACCAATAAGGGTTTACCCTCTAGGTGTTTGGAGAACATAATTCTTTCTGGTTCGAATCTTGAGGGTCTTGGTAACTGTTTTTATTTCAAGTCAGCATTTCCTTCGATCATTTACAAACAAGCCATGGGGAGCTGCTATATCCAAAGTGTTCTCTTGAAACAGTAAGAAGACAAGGAGGCAAAAGGGAGAATAACGGAAATTTAGAGGGATCTGGCATTGCCTTGACAACAAGATCTGAAAAAACGGTCAAGCAGTTGCAGTGCCAGGGCTGGACTCTGAGTCTTGGCTAAGTGTCCATTCAGTGTCACCTTTGACTCTTACTGAACTTCACTGAAGTGAGTCCTTGAAATCCAAAGGAAGAGGGGCCCACACACTGAGGAACTCGGCCCACGTCTCCCCGGCCTTGTTCCCATTCTGCAGGAGCACAGGATGTCCTCCCTCCAGAGCCGTCAGCAACTGCTGGAGGCTGTGCGGGGTCGTGGGCAAGAGTTTGGCTTAAGGATCTAAGAAGCCTCAGTTAAAACTCAGGCTGGCCTTCAGGGTAGCTGTGCAACCTTGCATAATACATCTGTGTCTGGGCCTCAGTTCCCCCATTTGTGAAGTGGAAATAATCATAATAGCTGCCCTTTAGAGGGAATTATGGGATGAAATGCGTAGTGTTTGTGAAATTCTTGCACAGTGCCTGGCAGGCCATAAGCACACAATTAACCCTGGTTTCTTTTTTTCTTTCTTTCTTTTTTTTTTTTCAGTACTGGGGATTGAACCCAGGGACATTCTACCTCAGAGCTATACCCCCAGCCCTATATTTTATTCTTTCTTTTGAAACAGGGTCTCACTAAGTTGTGGACCCTATTTTGAGGTGTACTGTAAATGTTTATGTGGTCTCACTAAGTAGGCCTCGAACCTGCGATCCTCCTATCTTAGCTTCCCAAGTACAGGGATTACAAGTGTATGCTGGCCACCAAGCCTGGCTAACCCTGGTTTCAAAACAAAATGAGCTAGAGCACGTGGATCCCCTCACCCAGCTCCTTCATTCTACAGATGAGCGAATGGAGGCCCAGCAGCCTAGTCATAGTAGAAAGATACATCATAAGCCAGGTGTGGTGGCGGATCCGGGTTCGAGGCCAGCCTCAGCTACTTAGTAAGGCACTCCACAACTTAGTGAGACCCTTCTGCTTATGGACTTTGGAAAATTCACTTAATCTGTAAAATGCAAAAAAAAAAAAAAAAAAAAAAGATGGGGGGTTATAGGGTTATATAGGCTTATTCTGAGTACTAAAGGAGATGTGTCATGTAAGCCCTTGGCACCACAGACTGGTGTGTAGTAGTTGTCTAGGAAAATCTTCCTTTGTTTGGTGCCTTCTGTTTGGTTGCCCAGAGTCAAACTCAGTCCTAACTTTAAAAATGCAGGCCTCAGGGACTTCCTGCCAACCTCCAGGATTCCAGCTTGGGAGTAAAGCAGATCTCAACTCACATCTAGTTCCTGACCTTGGGCGAGTTACTTAGCTTCTCTCTGCTGTTGTTTACTAGTCTGTAAAAGGAGGATAATAATAGGAACTGCCTCCTGGAGCTAGCATGAGGATCATGCTCTCTTTTGAAGTGTACTGGAAAGGTTTATTATTACGTCCTGCCACTATGGCTCTGATCAACAAGAACTCTCAAGGAGATAAGTAGTAATGTTTCATTCATTCACTCACCTATCCATCTCTTCATCCAGTCATGTGTTTATGTGTAGTGCTAGGCTGTTATCAGAGTAAGATCACAGAATTTTTTTTTTTTTTTTTTTTTTTTTTTGGTACTGGGGATTGAACCCAGGGGCATTCTACCTTGAGCTACACTCCCAGCCCTTATTTACTTACTTACTTATTTATTTATTATTTATTTTTATCTTGAAATAGAGTCTTACTAAGTTCTTACTAAGAGTCTTACTAAGTTCTTACTAAGAGTCTTACTAAGTTGCTAGGAGTCTCATTACATTGCTGAGGCTGTCCTTGAACCTGTGATCCTTCTGTCTCAGCCTCTCAAGTGCCAGGATTAGACCACAGAATTAGACAAGGCTCCTGCTCTCCAGTTCCTCCTGGTCTAGAAGAGACATAAAGCAAAATGGCCACACAACTGTTGGTCAAGGACGTTGAGGAGAGGCTGGGTAGCTAGCGGTTAAGAGGACAGATTCCAGAGCCAGACAGCCCAAGTGTGTCCTCAGCCCTGCCACCCTGTGATATTCTGCAAGATATTCTACCCCTTCCCCCCATGCCTCTTTATAGTAAGAATTACCATATTACCTCATTCATGAGGCCGCCATGAAAGTTTGCAGATATAAAAGGACTGAGAACAGGGCCTGGCATATAAGAAGTGCTCTGTGAACTGGGCGTGGTGCCACATGCTTGTAATCCCAGTACTTGGGAGGTTGAGACTAGAGGATCCAGGTTCAAGGCCAGCCTCAGCTACTTTGTGGGATTACAAGCTGCGCCACCACACCCGGCTGAGAATGACTTTTAAGAGGAGGAAATAGGCCGGGTGTGGTGGCACAAGCTTGTAATCCCAGTACTTGGGAGGCTGAGACAGGAGGATCTGGATTTTGGCCAGCCTCTAGTGAGGCTCTCCCTGCAACTTAGTGAGAACCTGTTTCAAAATAAAGAATGAAAAATAGGGCTGGGGGTATAACTCAGAGGTAGAATGCCCCTGTACTGCAATTCCCAGTACTGCAAAAAAAAAAAAAAAAAAGAAATAGGGAAAATGATGAGAAATATCAGTTCGTTTCCTATACCTCAGCCCCCTGGATTTCACTCAAAATATTCTCACTGGCCAAACCTGGACAGGACTGTGGAGAGCTCTCTGTTGGAGACTTGCCATTTGCAGATAAATTCAAGCCAGGAAGCAAGTGGCTTGACCAGGTGAGACAGACAGAATAATAACCCCTCAATATATCCACCTCCTAAGCCCCAGAACTGACAGATGTGTTACCTCACATGGCACAAGAGACTTTGCCGCTGTGACTGGGATTTTGAGATGGAAGATGATTTCAGATTTCCTGGGGTGGCCCGGTGTAATCTTGGGGTCCTCAGGAGGGGCAGAAGGAGACAACAGAGTAGGAGCAATAGAGTGGCATCAGAAGCAGAGGAGGGCCGGGCGTGGTGGTCCACGCTTGTAATCCCAGCATTCGGGAGGCTGAGACCGGAGGATCCGGGTTCGAGGCCAGCCTCAGCTACTTAGTGAGGCACTCCGCAACTTAGTGAGACTTGGTTTCAAAATAAAGAATAAAAAATAGGACTGGGGGTGTAGCTCGGAGGTAGAATGCCCCTGAGTTCAACCCCCAGTACCGCAAAAAAAAGAAGCAGAGGAGGGTGTGATGTGGGCCAGTGAGCCAAGGAATGTGTGTGTGGCTGGGACCTCTGCTCTCCCCACATCCCCTTCCCCCATGGGTACCCTTCCTTTGATCTTAGCCCTCGTTTCCTGCTATTTGTCCCAGGAACCAACTTTGCTACTTTCAGCTTTGATAAAATGCCCTCCTCCCCACCTTGCCTTTAGAGACCAAGTCAGAGAACCTCACCCTCTGAAACGGAAGCCAGGGGTGTAAACACAGAAAATGAACGGTGCTCGCCATCCGTGGAAATCTTCTCCGGAAAGAACACACCCTTGGCAAGCTTTGTGAACCAGGCCGGTGAGATTTGGGAGGTGTAACCAGGAGTAGATAAGCAGTAATCTAATTAAAGATCACAGGTCCTCTGTGAGACAAGACCTGGTGGCTGGCATGGAAAACTGGCAGGAAACCACTTTCTCCAGAGCTGTCTCCAGGACTAGACAGGGCAGAAAGGCCTGTTATGGCTTGAATCTAGACTCGCCTCCAACAGCTTGGTTCCCAGCGCAGCTCTGTCCAGAGGTGGGGCTTTGGAGAAGTGTTTGGACTATGAATGCTCTCACCGAGTCAATGGATTGATCCATCAATGGATTCAAAGCTGAATGAACTATTGGGTGACAGTGGGAACTTCAGGAGGTGGGACCTAGTTAAAGGGAGTGACTTGTTAGCCTTGTGCCCTTGGGGACTCTACCTGTCCCTGGCCCCTTCCTCTCTTACTCTGTCTTTGCTTCCTGGCCATGATGCATAAGCAGCTTTGCTCCACCACACCCTCCTACCAGGATATTCTGTCTGATCACAGGGCCATAATCAACAGAGCCAACTGACCATGGACTGAAGCTCAGAACCAAAATAAATCCTTCTTCCTTCAAGTTGGATGTTCTCTGGTATTTTGTCACAGCAATGAAAAGCTGACTAGCACAAGCCCTATGAGGCCTGGAGATCAAATCTAGTCTTCCCTTGGTATCCATGGGTGACTGGTTCCGGGACCCCTGTGAAACCCAAATCCATGGATACTCAAGTCCCTTATATTAAAGGGTATGGATTTGATATAAAAATGGGGGTACATTATATCCCCTCATACTTTTAAATCATCTCTAGATTAGTTACAATTATTTAACACGATGTCAATGCTGTATAACTAGTTGTTATACTGTATTGAACAATGACAAGGAGAAAGTTTGTACATGTTCAGTACAGACACAATTTTTTTTCCCAAATATTTTCGATTCATGGTTAGGTTGATGTGGGACCCTTAGATACAGACAGTCAACTGAATTCTGGACAGAAATAGCCTCATGGTAGAGAAGAGAAACTGCTGATGCTGAAGAGAAGATAAAAAGGACAAAATCCAGGGTTGGAAGCCGGGCGTGGTGGCGCACGCTTGTAATCCCAGCATTCGGGAGGCTGAGACCGGAGGATCCGGGTTCGCGGCCAGCCTCAGCTACCTAGTGAGGCACTCTGCAACTTAGTGAGACTCGGTTTCAAAATAAAGAATAAAAAATAGGGCTGGGGGCGTAGCTCGGAGGTAGAATGCCCCTGAGATCAATCCCCAGTACCGCAAAAAAAAAAAAAAAAAAAAAAAAAAAAAAAATCCAGGGTTGGCCTGTGACCAGGATCACGGGTACTGCTGGGCTGGGTAGGTGTGAGGTTTTTGTAAGGCTGTTAGTATGCGCCAACAATTCTCATTCAGGAGATTATCATGGAAGAGTAGTAAAAGATGCTCAGCAGCTGAGATGCTCATTTTTAATTTTGTTTATAATATGTTTGGCAATATGGGATCAGCTAAGTAAGTAGCATGCCTGCATCACTACACTGGCTGGTCACTATGCCAGACTTTTTTTTTTTTTCCAAAATGTTGCTATGGAAGAAGAGTTACAGATTTGAGATAATGCTAATACATACTCACAAATAAAAGGAGCAAGTTGAAACAGGGTCTCACCAAGTTGCAGAGAGCTTCACTAAGTAGCTGAGGCTGACTGTGAACCCGGATGCTCCGGTCATAGCCTCCCAAGTACTGGGATTACAGGCATGTGCCACCATGTCCAGCTAGGATCTTGTTTTTTAAAAAAAAGAATAATAATACATTAAAAAGCCTGCAAAAGCCAGGCCTGGTGGCATGAACTTGTAGTCCCAGTACTTGGGAGGCTGAGACGAGAGGATCACAGGTTCATGGGCAGCCTTAGCAATTTGGTGAGGCCCTCAGCAACTTAGCAAGACCCTGTTTCAAAATAGAAAATAAAATAGGACTGGGGGTATAGCTCAGAGGTAGAATGCCCCTGGGTTCAATTCCTAGCACTATTGAAAGAAAAAAAAGCCTGGAAAACCCCAATGCTACAAATAGTTACCTCTTGCTGATAGAATTTGGGAGGTTTGGATTTTTGTCCAACAGGTTTAACAGGTATTTTCCATTTTTAATAACTAACATGATATATTATTACCTTTGCAAATAAAATTATCTATAAGAATAATTAAAAGCAAGTGAACAGTGGGAGATTTCTAGATTGTGACTAGATTTTCCCATTTGTCTTCTCATTTAGTCTTTCAAAGAGCTGTACGAGTGTTACCATGTCCATTTGGCTTTCAGGGGAAATAACACAGAAGCCAGGCGTGGTGGTGCATGCATTTGTAATCCCAGTACCTGGGAGGCTGAGATAGGAGGACTGCAGGTTCTAGGACAACTTCAGCAATGTAGGGAGACTCTCAGCAACCTAGCTAGACCCTGTTTCCAAACAAAGAATAAAAAGGGCTGGGGGTATAACTTGGAAGTAGAATGCCCCTGTTTTCAATCTCCAGTACCACACACATATGTGTACACAAAAAAAGAAGAAAAAAACTAGCACAGAGACTATTAAGTAATTTGCCTAAGAATACAGAGTTAAGTGCAGGAGCCATGCTTTCAAGGCAAGTCTATCTGACTCTAAGGCCACCCTTTGAAGGATTCCAGGTCCCTTTGGGTTCTGTGTTCTGAGCACCCTTCTACTTATACAGGGGCTTAGACTCATTCATCAGGAGAGAGAAGAGTGCTACTGCAGTAGTAACCTTGTTGCTGCCGAACTCAAGGAATTGCCTTAGAAATAACACATTCACTTCCTATTTCATCATTCCCACTCTTGTTGGCTAATTAGAATAAATTGATCCCTGGGGACCTGATTAGTGACAGGGAAGCTGGTAGCTTGATACAGGACCAGACCGGAGGGTGAGACTGGTAGCCTCTGGCTACCCTAGTGGGTTTCCTGCCGGCCGCTTTCATTCCAGCTCCCAGCAAGTTACTGGAAATAAGTCACTGGAAATAAATCCCAGTATCCAGCTGATCTCCCAGGAAGTGACAACCCAGGACACTGGGATGAGTATTGGTTTCCATTGCTCAAGTTGACCAGAGAGAGACACGTCTGGCTGAACTCAGTGCCCACCCCACTTCACATGGTGCGTGACAGGGCGGAGAAGGGACTTGGTCAGTGTGCGATGAACTAATCCAAGGCTACAGGAAATCAGCTGGGTAACTCTCCCTGCCCCTGCCTGTGAGGAAAACTGGAAGAAATTGCTTCCCTTGTGCCCATGGTGCCCTTTGTTTATTCATGCAAATTTGCCAGAATATGTGTGTGTTCCTATAAATAATATATCCACACATTCATATAATATATATATATATATGTTTGTGTGTGTGTGTACTGGTAAATAATATAGACATGCTTCTAATACTTATGTACATATATAATACACATATACACGTGTATGTGTGTGCACTATGCCCGTGTTATCTGAAATGACCGAAGGGGAGGTGGTAAAATGAAGCAATCTGAGTGCCTGCCTGGGTCAGCTCTCTGCTCACTTGATACTCATTCATTGAACAGATACACAACTTGTTGAATGTCTAATGTGAACCAGGCCTTGAGCTGGATACCAGAAAGAATACACAGATAATCAAGAATATCTTTAAAACAATTATCCTACAGTTAACATCTTTTTCTTTCTTTCTGGTGTAGAGTTCTAACGCATTTTGACACACGTATAAATTCACATAAAGAGCACCACAATCGGGATATAGAAGGAAGTGCAGGAAGTTTAATTTCCAATTGGTTGTTGAGGAAATTGAGGTCCAGAAAGCTTGAGCAACGCCCCAAAGTCCGTGTTGACATGGATGAGAGAGGGAATGTGGATTCTGTCGCAGTCACTGAGAGCATCAGAGAAAAGCCTGGTACTTGGTACTTGGAGAGGGACTTGCCTCTCCTTCCTGGGTTGCCTACTTCTGTACATCTGTGAGTTCTACTCCACAGCTTTGAGAAAAACCTGAGAATTTAAAATTTAACTGGGTCCACAGGTGTGCCCTTTCTCCCTCCTCTCTCTCTCTCTCTCTCTCTCTCTCTCTCTCTCTCTCTCCCTCCCTCCCTCCCTCCCTTCCTCCCTCCCTCTCTTCCTTTTTCATTTTGTGGTACTAGGGATTGAACCCAGGGACATTCTACCTCGAGCTATACCCTTAGCCCTTATTCTTTTTTGTTTTAAAACAGGGCCTCACTAAGTTGCTGAGACTGGCCTCAAACCTGTGATCCTCCCATCTCAACCTCCCAAATACTGGAGTTCATTTTCAAGACTGTCAATTCAGGTATCCAAAATGAAACAGAATCATTGTTCTGACCCCTGTCTTGGGGGAAATGTTCTTGCCTGCCCTTATTGTAAGTCTGCCTTTACCTAGATGAGTTAGAGGAGCTCTAGACTGGAAACTAGACATTGCAGTGTTATGAAAATCATCTGTAAACTGAAAGTCAGTCCATTTGAGGAGAAGGTCGAGGGCCTCTTCTAAGGAGCATCACACACTTGCAGTGCCCTTTCTCTATCACACCACTGAAATCACTGCCCAGGGCTTGTTGAAAGCACTTTGGAAACGTTTTAACCCAGGGTTTTTATTTGAGTTTATATCTCTAATACCTACGCATGGTACAAATGACATTAAATGACAAATAGTCCCCCTCCCACTCACAGACTCTTACTCCCTAGTCCTCTCTCCTGAGGGGGACACCATGCTCAGCTTCCTGTGTATCCTTGTAGAAAGTCACTAACAATTTAGAGGACATTTTACTTAGCTAGTTTTTTGTTTTGTTTTGTTTTTGGTACTGGGGATTGAAGCCAGGGGCATTCTACCTCCGAGCCACACCCCCAGCACTATTTTTTTATTCTTTATTTTGAAACAGGGTCTCACTAAGTTGCAGAGAGCCTCACTAAGTAGCTGGGGCTGGCCGCGAACCCGGATCCTCTGGTCTCAGCCTCCCAAGTACTGGGATTATAAGTGTGCACCACCACACCTGGCTATTTAGCTAGTTTTATTTTATATTACCTGTATAATATAAACTGCCTCTTGCAGGGAGGCTAGAAATGCTATAGCTGTTAGCATTTTAAGATTTCTAAAGATCTTAATCAAGTCTGATGGTCCTAGATTTTGCCTCTCTGCAATTTTCTTTTTCTTTTTTTTTTTTTTTTTTTGTGTGTGTGTGTGTGTGTGTGTGTTACTGGGCATTGATTGAACCCAGGACATTCCACCTTCAAGCTACACCCCCAGCCTGATTTTATTTCTTATTTGGAAACAGGGTCTCACTAGTTTGATGAGAGTCTCACTACTTGCTGAGGCTGTCCTCGAACCTACTATCCTCCTGTCTCAACCTCCCAAGTACTGGGATTATAGGTGTGCGCCAACACACTCGGCTCTCTCTGCAATTTTCCAGGGGAAGTCTCCCCCAGTCAGCTCCACAAGTAGCTGATGACTTCCTTGCCTCTCAGACTCAACGTTTGGGAGTTTGTCAGCCTTGGGGAAGTCCTTTCTGAGCAAATGGAAGAGAGTTGGGGTTCCTCTCTCTCTCACACACACACACACACACACACACACACACACACACACACACACACACACAAAGACACACGACCCTCTTGGAATTTGTCTTTCCACACAGTGTCCTGACCCACATGCTACGGACAGCAGCGTCCAGTGAGTACAGGCCCATGTGGAGCCCACAAGTCAGGGACTACCTCCTTTACTTAATAGCTGAGGTTGAGCGCCTGCCCGCTTGGCCTTATCCGCCTCACATCACCACTCTAGAGGGATGGAGACGGTCTTTGGCCTACTGTCCCAGCCCTGGGACAACCAGGCTCTTTCCCTGGGTCTCGGTAGCAGGTTTATGGACTGGTGCCCAAGTTAGAATTGGTGCCTTTCAGCCGATAGCTGACTAAGCCTCCTGGGCCATCCGGGGTCACAACCATCGTGGCACTTATTACTGAGCGGCATAGCAGAGTGAGGCCTCTGGAGAACAGGGGACCCTCAGTGGAACAGGAAGTGGTCATCGTGATTCAACCACGAAGCTTTTCCTTGAGTGTCATCTGTCAAGAGTGACACAGACTTTGGGGAAAGTCACTGTGCTGAGTCGGGGGTGTGAGTGGGTGGGGGGGAAACTGGGCAGTGAAACCGAGAAAGTGTGTGGCCTCCTGCCACACTGGTATCTCCAGGACAGGAAAGCCAACTTCAGCCTCAGTCACGGAGAGGGACGGTCCCCAGGAAGCAGCAGCTCTTGACCTTCCTGAATCAAGACCCTACTTACTAATGCTGCCATTTGGACGGGTTATTTTACTTCTCTAAGCTTCTATTTGCTTATTGATGTAAAGGGGATACTAATTGAGTCTACTAACAGGGTTGTTGGGAAAATCAAATAAGATGTTATATGTACATTACTTACAAGGTATAGGGTTGCCAGCAGTAAGCAATAGCTCTTATTATTTTATGTTTATTATAATCAGAGACTCTCAGAGGTGGAAAGTTGAAACCAAATCATCCACTTTTGGGAAAATAAATGTTAAGTGTCAATAGGTGTGTGAGGTCTCATGTAGCTAACCAGAGGCACAGCTCTACCTAGAACCAGGTCTTGACTTCTTGGCCCCTTTTTTCTGTCCGTCTCCCGCTCCCTCTCTTTTTCCTTCATCATCTGCAATTCACTGCTTCTTGTTATGAGCCAGCCATTGTATGTTACACCCTCAGCTCCTTTTATTTTTTCTTTTGAAACAGGGTCTCACTAAGTTGCTCAGGGCCTTACTAAATTGCTAGGGCTGATTTCAAACCTTCCATCCTCCTGTCTCAGCTTCCCAAGTACTGGGATTATAGGCGTGCATCACCATGCCTGGCTCCTCATCAATATTGTTTAAAAACTGTCTCCAAGCCCCCTCTTCCCAGGACACTAATCCCCTCAACACCGTGCCCTCTCACCCTCTCAGCTGTTACCCACAGCCCGACCTATCAGGCACTCCCATGACCACCAGCAATCAATACAAACATGTGGAAAAATATCTTTCAAATAATAATTCTTTTTTGTGTGTGTGTGGTACTGGGGATTGAACTCAGGGGCATTCTACCTCTCCAGTCCTATTTTTTTATTCTTTATTTTGAAACAGGGAAACAGGGTCTCACTAAGTTGCGAGGAGTCTCACTAAGTGGCTGAGGCTGGTCTCAAACTTGGCTCCTCCAGTCTCAGCCTCCCAAGTACTGGGATTACAAGCGTGTGCCACCATGCCTAGCTCATAATTCTTTTTAAAAAATTATAAAATGTAAGCCAGGTGTGGTGGCATACACCTGTAGTCCCAGTACTTGGGAGGCTGAGACAGGAAGATCACGGATTGGAGACCAGTCTTAGCAATTTAGCAAGACTCTCAGCAACCTAGCAAGATCCTGTTTCAAAACAAATAAAAATATAAAAAGGGGCTGAGAGCCGGGCGTGGTGGCGCACGCTTGTAATCCCAGCATTCGGGAGGCTGAGACCGGAGGATCCGGGTTCGCGGCCAGCCTCAGCTACCTAGTGAGGCACTCCGCAACTCAGTGAGACTCTGTTTCAAAATAAAGAATAAAAAGGGGCTGGGGGTGTAGCTCGGAGGTAGAATGCCCCTGAGTTCAATCCCCAGTACC
>PVLC010024500.1:0-10229 GCA_004027655.1 Graphiurus murinus | reverse complement strand
ATAAAAAGGGGCTGAGATTGTACCGTAGAGGTAAAATGCCCCTGGGTTCAATCCCCACTATCTCCTACACACACAAATTATAAAAAGTACTTTAATAATAAGCATAAAGTAATGACAGCCATCTTTTTTCTTTTTGTTGTTATGCCAAGCTCCCTTCTAAGTGCTTTACATAGAATATCTTTAAATATTCATCTTACAATATTCTCGACAGACAGAGAGAATACTTCTAGCTTCTGTCCCCCAAGGCTTTCCCTGGGTTTCCAGTAGCTCCGCCAAGGCGCAGCAGTGCGTGCGGGGAGGCTTGTACCTTAGTAGGGTTTAGTCATAGGTTGGGGGATAAGACTCGAAAGTGAGCAAATACCCCAGGTACGCGGAGGGGCAGAAGAGCCAAACACATTCGGTGTGGTTTTCCACATCTTCCTGAGGGAGGACCTGCCCCCTGGCTTGTGTCTGATTGTTCCAGTTTCGGTATCAGCCTGAGGGTAGTTAGCCACATCTACAGTGTCCAGTCTGAAACCCTGAGGGGACATTCTCATGCTGATGGGCTCTGCACCGCCCCTCCACCCCCACTGGACTCAGTCCTGGTCACTCACCACTTCCTCCTTGGCCCCTGACCTTGTTTCTCCTACAATGACAAGCTGTGCTGCAATTTCCCCCATAAACCTGCTGTGTCACACAGTTGGCCTTCTGCACGCTCCCGCCCTGCTTTGAAGGTTTCCCTCAGCCCACTTGTGTCTGAGGACATCCTGGGAGAAGTCAGTAAATCCTCAGCTCAGCTCTGTCTCCCCAGACTACGCTGGGAGCCCCTCGAAACAGGAACTGGCTGGGCCTGGTGGGGCACGCCCATAATCCCAGTATTTGGGAGGCTGAGACAGGAGCATCACATATTCAAGGATAGCCTCAGCAAGTAGAGAGACTCGCGTTGACCTAGTGAGACCCTGTTTCCAAATAAAAATAAAGAGCCAGCATGGTGCCACCTGCTTATAATCCTAGTACTTGGGAGGCTGAGACAGGAGGATCACAAGTTTGAAGCTAGCCTCAGCAACTTAGTGAGACCCTATAAAATAAAATATAAAAATAAAAATAGGTCTGAGAGCCGGGTGTGGTGGCACATGCTTGTAATCCCAGCATTTGGGAGGCTGAGACTGGAGGATCCAGGTTCGAGGCCAGCCTCAGCTGCTTGGTGAGGCACTCCACAACTTAGTGAGACACTGTTTCAAAATAAAGAATAAAAAATGAGCTGGGCGTGGTGGTGCACGCTTGTAATCCCAGCATTTGGGAGGCTGAGACCGGAGGATCCTGGGACTGGGTTCGCGGCCAGCCTCAGCTACCTAGTGAGGCACTTTGCAACTTAGTGAGACTCGGTTTCAAAATAAAGAATAAAAAATAGGGCTGGGGGTATAGCTCGGAGGTAGAATGCCCCTGAGTTCAATCCCCAGTACCGCAAAAAAAAAAAAAAATAGGTCTGGGGATGTAGCCCAGAGGTAGAAGGCCTCTGAGTTCCATCCCTAGTACCACAATAAATAAATAAATAAATAAATAAATAAATAAATAAATAAATAAGCCAGGCATGGTGGCGCATGCTTGTAATTCCAGTACTTGGGAGGCTGAGACCAGAGGACCCAGGTTCACAGCCAGCCTCAGCTACATAGTGAGGCCCTCTGCAACTTAGTGAGACCCTGTTTCAAAATAAAGAATTTAAAAAATGGGGCTGGGGGTGTCACTCGGAGGTAGAATGCCCCTGGGTTCAATTCCTTGTACCACAAAAATAAATAAATATAAAAATATAAAAAGCCGGGCGTGGTGGCGCACGCTTGTAATCCCAGCATTTGGGAGGCTGAAACCGGAGGATCCGGGTTCGCGGCCAGCCTCAGCTACCTAGTGAGGCACTCCGCAACTTAGTGAGACTCGGTTTCAAAATAAAGAATAAAAAATAGGGCTGGGGGTATAGCTCGGAGGTAGAATGCCTCTGAGTTCAATCCCCAGTACCGCAAAAAAAAAAATAAAAAAAAATAAAAATAAAAATATAAAAATAAAAATTGGGCTGAGGGTGTACTTTGGAGGTAGAATGCCTCTGAGTTCAACCCAAAGTACCACAAGGAAAAACCAAAACCAAAAAACAAACAAACAAAAAACAGGGCCTGGGATTTAGTCTTAAGAAAACTTTATTTACGGAAATAGGCTGTACACCTGTGAGCCATATAGTTTGTCAATTGATTTTTTACACTTTGCATTAGAGTATTGTTTACTTAATGACTGAGTTTTTTAGCAGCCTTCCTCCCTTCCTCTAAGAGGGCTTTGTACACACCCAAAGCAAGTACCCTGTTCTCCTAGCCTCATCCTTGTCTTGGTGGTTTATATCGTGAGAACCCAGCATACTACCCGGAGGTGTGCCAGCTCAGATTCCATGTTTGATGAGTGAAGGGGGAAGGAAACCAGATTGGGAATCCAGAGAGCTGTAGTCCACGCTCTGCACCAACTATGTGACCCACGTGGGCACGGTGAGGTCTGACCGTGAAGTCTGGCCCTGAGGTCTTGCCTGAGAGGACTGAGAACAAAGTGACCAAAAACAACACAAAAGAAAGAGGAATGTCCCCTGACCGTTACCCTGCCCTGAGATGAGATGACCTGGTCACTAGCCCACCAACCAGTGCTATATACTATTACTCTTACACCACTCCCCTGCCTTGCCCCATAAAAAGCCCCTAGTCTGTAAGGAAGGGAGCTCCTGACTCTCGTGAACTTTTTCCCAGTCAGTCCCCCTCCCAGGCTTTACCCCAAATAAAGCCTGTTCTGGTTGGTCGAGCCGTGTCTCCTTTATCCCCATATTCCCTGACATTTCAGGCATATCCCGAACTGCTTCAGGACTCAGTTTTCTCATCTAAAAAATGCACAGTCTGTATCAGAACCCCTGGCAGGGTTCTTGCTACAAACACTCAGCAGACATTCCTAGATCAAGTTATGGATCAAACACAGAAAGATGGAGACAATCTGGTTCCTGCGCTGGAGGTGTTCACGTTTGAGGGAATTTGGTAAACTTCTGAGCCTTAGGTGAGCTGTTGTGAGGTTTAACAAAGTGAAGGCGAGCTTTTGATTATATCCAAGCCCCTCCCCCCCCTTTTTTTGTGGTACTAGGAATTGAACCCAAAGGCATCCTACCTTCAAGTTATACCCCCAGCTCGATTTTATTTATTATTTTGAAACAGGGTCTCACTAGATTGAGGAGAGTCTCACTACTTACTGAGGCTGTCCTCGAACCTGTGATCCTCCTGTTTCAGCCTCCCAAGTACAGGGATTACAGGCATGCACCACCACACCCAGCTCCAAGCCTTCTCAAAACTGGAACATGAACTTGCTTTCATCATTTTTTTGTGTGTGTGTGTGGTACTAGGTATTGAACTCAGGGGCGTTCTACCTGTGAGCTACACCCCCAGCCCTATTTTTTATTCTTTATTTTGAAACCGGGTCTCACTAAGTTGCGGAGTGCCTCACTAGGTAGCTGAGGCTGGCTGCGAACCCGGATCCTCCAGTCTCAACCTCCCGAATGCTGGGATTACAAGTGTGCGCCACCACGCCCGGCTTGCTTTCATCATTTTAAAAATCAGTTAACAAGCTGGGTGTGGTGGCGCACGCTTGTAATCCCAGTACTTGGGAGGCTGAGACAGGAGGATCGCAGGTTCAAATCCAGCCTCGGCAACTTTTTGAGGCTTTCAGCAACCTAATGAGACCCTGTTTCCAAATAAGAAACAAAATCAGGCTGGGGAATGTAGCTTGGAGGTAGAATGACTCTGAGTTCAATCTCCTGCACCAAAAAACAAAAGAAAACAAAACAAAAAACAGTTAACAAAACTACTAACACCACACTGGGGAGCCGGGCTGTGGGGAGCCGCTGAGTGCCACGATTTCCGCCCTAACTGGGCATTCGCTAGCTAAGTGTCCCTGGGCAAGTTCCTGAACCTCTCTTTCCTCCTCTGCTGAGTGGGAATGACAGCTAACAAGTCCCCTCCCTCACTGCATGGTTGCAAAGGTGACGGGATTGCAGGGCAAGCGCCTTGAGTACTGGTGACTGCATCCTCAGGGAGCCGGCGAGGACGCCTGCCCTAGGCTCTCCTTCTGGCTCCCCAAAGGGAGCAGCCACTGCTAACTCCTTGGAGTTAGCCCTGCAGGGGAAGCTTCACTTTCAGTTGGCGTCACAGCCTTAAAGTTAAGGAAGCGGGGAGGAATTTCAGGTGCTGGGGAACAGGAAAATGTGGGGGTGGGAGAGGTTTTCTGAGTCATTGAAATTGCAACCGATACACGGTTACGCACAGTGCGTTCAAAAGCGCCAGTCACTCTCCTCATCGGATTATTTCTCCTAGAAATTCAGGTAGATCAATTCACTCATCCACTTTCCTTGGGCCTCGATTTCCTTCTTCACAAAATGAGGGAGATGAACAATTAGACCCCTGAGCCGCCCCTTCCTTCCTTCCTTCCTTCCTTCCTCCCTCCCTTCCTCCCTTCCTTCCTTCCTTTTTTCTTTCTTTTGTGTGTGTGTGTGTGTGTGTGTGTGTGTGTGTGTGTGTGTGTGTGTTTGGTACTGGGGATTGAACCCAGGGACATTCTATTTCCAAGCTACATCCCCAGCCTCTTTTTTTTTTTTTTTTTTGCGGTACTGGGGATTGAACTCAGGGGCATTCTACCTCCGAGCTATACCCCCAGCCCTATTTTTTATTCTTTATTTTGAAACCGAGTCTCACAAAGTTGCAGAGTGCCTCACTAGGTAGCTGAGGCTGGCCGTGAACCCGGATCCTCCAGTCTCAGCCTCCCGAATGCTGGGATTACAAGCGTGCGCCACCACGCCCGGCTCCCAGCCTCTTTTTTATTTTTATTTTTTTGAACAGGGTCACACTAGGTTGCTGAGTCTTGCTAAGGCTGTCCTTGAACCTGCAAGCCTCCTGTCTCAGCCTCCCAAGCTGTGTTGCTAAACTTGTCCTCTAACCTACAGTCCTCCTGTCTCAGCCTCCTAAGTACTGGGATTACAGGTGTGGGTCTCCACGCCCGACTACCCCCAGGGTCTTTCTAGTTCTAATGGTGCTTTGGAAGGTGAGGGTCTGGGAAAAGATGGTATCATTTTTCCTCCCCCTCTCGGGTGCCCTTTCTCCCACACCGGTGGCCTGGGCAGAGCTTAGACAACCAGTGTCAGGCCCTGGGGCAGGTTAGGGTAGATTCAGGACCACGCGGTTGTCCCCGTGCAGGAGACTGGGGGGTGGGTAAAGACTGGTTCTCCACCCTGCTGTCGCTGTCTGAACACAGGACAAGACTGGGAGCATCCCCTGCCAGTCCCGCCCTGGACCGACAGGTGCCAAGGCACAATTGCTGCTGGGGGAATGCAGCCGGGGCAGTTCCTGCGGGGAGGGGGGGAGCCCCAGCTCAGGGTGGGACCCCCTCCTTGGCAGGGCGATTGGAATCACACCCGGCAAAGTATTAATTATTGTTGCTTCCAAAGCCCCACCAGCAGCAGGTGGCGGCCCTGCCCAGGAAGTCCAAATAATCAGCATCGCTGGCCTTTTAGTCAGCCGGTGGGGAGCCGGTCACCTGACTCCCCAGCTGCAGAGCCACTTCCTGGAGCCCAGCTTGAGAGCGGCAAGTGCAGGAAGGCTGGCGGGGGCTGTGTGGGGAGGGGGCGTGTCAGGGAGGAGGAGACAGGGATATGGAACTCTGGAAGAAGACAGAAAGAGGAAAAACTTGCTATCTAGATGCCTTTAACTGGCTCTCCCTGATCCTAGAAGACAGACACGACTCATTTTAAAGAGGTTGAGACACGTAAGAAAATTGCCCCAAGTCCCGAGCTGGCATGAGACCGAGCTGGGGCACTTTTCACTGCACTAATGGCAGGTCGTTTCACAGGCAGGAAAAACTGCCCCGGCCTAATCAGTGGTTGAGCATTTTGAGACCGTGAGAAAGTAGTAGGCAGAGTAGTAGTGTCAAGACGACTGTGGGACGTGGCTCACACACTCCAGGCAGCATGAAAATACCTCTTCAAAACAACGATTGCCGGGTGTGGTGGCGCACGCCTGTAATCCCAGTAAACCTGGGAGGCTGAGACAGGAGGATAGCAGGTTCATGGCCAGCCTCAGCTACTTAGTGAGGCCCTCTGCAACTTAGTGAGACTCTGTTTCAAAAATAAAGAATAAACCGGGCATGGGGGCGCACGCTTGTAATCCCAGCATTTGGGAGGCTGAGACTGGAGGATCCGGGTTCGCGGCCAGCCTCAGCTACCTAGTGAGGCTCTCCACAACTTAGTGAGACCCGGTTTCAAAATAAAGAGTGAAAAATAGGGCTGGGGGTATAGCTCGAAGGTAGAATACCCCTGAGTTCAATCCCCAGTACCAAAAAATAAAATAAAATAAAGAAAGAAAGAATAAAGAAATAAGGCTGGGGGTATAGCTTGGAGGTTGAATGCCTCTGGGTTCAATCCCCAGTACTGCAAAACAACAACAAAAACCACAATGATTGCTGGGTGTGGTGGTGCACGCCTGTAATCCCAGTACCTGGGAGGCTGAGACAGGAGGATGGCAAATTTGTAGCCAGTTCCAGCAACTTAGTGAAGCTCCAGCAACTTAGTGAAACCCTATTTCAAAATTAAAAAATAAAATTGGGCTGGGTGGCCGGGCATGGTGGTACAAACCTGTAATCTCAGTACTTGGGAGGCTGAGATGGGAAGATCATAAATCAAGGATAGCTTCAGCAAGCAGTGAGACTCTCTTCAACCTAGCGAGACCCTGTTTCCAAATAAGAAATAAAATCAGCCTCAGGTTATAGCTCAAAGGTAAAATGTCTCTGGATTCAACCTCCAGTGCAAAAAAAAAACAAATTGGGTTGGGGATGTAGCTCAGAGGCAGAGTACCAAATTCAATCTCTAGTACCACAAAACAAAATAAAATAAAACACACTGAGTTGTGTACATCTCTGTGGGCCATGCCTCTGCCCACCTGCATCAGAATTGTGGGAATTTTAGGAAACAGTTTCCTGAAAGCCCCAGGAACAAGTGATTAACTAATATTTCTTTTCTTTCTGTTTTTCTTTTGTGTGTGTGTGTGTGTGTGTGTGTGTGTGTGTGTGTGTGTGTGTGTGGTACCAAGGAAGGGACTCAGGGGCATTCTACCTCTGAGCTACATCCCCAGCCCTATTTTTTGTTCTTTGTTTTGAAACAGGGCCTAAGTAGCCGAGGCTGGCCAGGAACCTGTGATCTTCCTGTTTCAGACTTCCAAATACCGGGATTACAAGTGTGCCACCACACCCGGCTATCAATTATTATTTCAAAGAAGCATTCCAGAATCTGAAAAGGTTTGTTGTTGTTGTTTTTATTTATGGTACTGGGAGCCCAGGGGAATTCTGCCTAGGAGCTACACCCCTAGCCCTTTTAATTTTTTGTTTTTAAACAAGGTCTCACTCTGGGCATCGTGGCTCAGGCCTGTAATCTCAGTACTTAGGAGGCTGAGATAGGAGGATTGCAGGTTGGAGGACAACCTCAGCAAGTAATGAGACTCTCATCAACCTATTGAGACCTGTTTCCAAATAAGAAATAAAATCGGGATGGGGTATAGCTCGAAGGTAGAATGCTTCTGGGTTCAATCCCCAGTACAGCAAAAACAAAATAAAAAACAGGGTCTCACTAGGTTGCTGAGGCTGGCCTGGAACCTTCAATTCTCCTGTCTCATTCTCCAACATATTGGGATTATAGGTGTTTGCCATCATGCTTGGCTTGAAAAGTTCTTGAAAAAAAATGTTCATAATTTATAAATACATACACCCTCCCCCAAAAACCCATAGGATATTTTATAGCTGTTAAGAGTGATGATTACAAAGTACCTGTGATAACATAAGGAAACGTATATGCTACAAGATAGGGTACACAGCTGGATACACAGGACTGATCACAGCTGTTCAAGGGGGGGGGGGAGGAAGAAAGAATGAAAGAACAAACTAATATATAACTGATACTTGGAAGCCAAAATGTTGATAGTGGTTTTCTGTGGGTGGAAGGTGATTCCTTTTTCTTCTTTAAACTTTTTTGTATTTTTAAACTTTTCTAGGTATGGCACATGTTACATTTAGAGTGAAAACTATCTGTATTTTACTTTATTTTATTTTACTTTTTTGCGGTACTAGGGGTGGAACTCAGGGGCATTCTACCTCCAAGCTACACTCCCAGTCCTATTTTTTATTCTTTATTTTTGAAACAGGGTCTCATTAAGTTGCGGCAGGCCTTACTAAGTAGCTGAAGCTGGCTGCAAACCTTCGATCCTCCTGTCTCAGCCTCCCAAGTCCTGGGATTACAAGGGTGTGCCACCACCCCTGGCTTGTATTTTATTTTAAAAGGAAGAAAGTGGGAATCAATACTAATGACAACAATGATAATATAAAGTAATATTTACTGAGTATCTGGTATAGTGCTAAACACTTTAATTTTTTTGAGTGCTGGGGATTGAACCCAAGGGCATTCTACCTCCAAGCTACACCTCCAGCCCTATTTTATTTTATTTTTTTGTGGTACTGGGGATTGAACTCAGCGGCATTCTACCTCCAAACTATACCCCCAGCCCTATTTTTTATTCTTTATTTTTGAAACCGGGTCTCACTAAGTTGCGGAGTGCCTCACTAGGTAGCTGGCTGGCCGCGAACCTGGATCCTCCGGTCTCAGCCTCCCAAATGCTGGGATTACAAGCGTGCGCCACCACACCCGGCTTCTTATTTTATTTTTTATTTTGAAACAGGGTCTCGATAAGTTGATGGGGCCCTCGATGAGTTGGCCAGGAACCTGCCATGCTCTTGCTTCTCAGCCTCTCAAGTATCAAGTAATGAGATTACATGTGTGCCACCACGCCCAGCTTCTCTTTTTTTTTTTTTTTTGGTACTAGGGATGAAACCCAGGGTCATTCTACCTCCAAGCAATACCCCCAACCCCTATTTTATTTTTATTTTGAAACAGGGTCTCACTAGGTTGATGAGTCTCACTATTTGCTGAGGCTGCCCTCGAACCTGCGATCTTCCTGTCTCAGCCTCCCAAGCATTGGGATTACAGGCATGTGCCACTGTGTCTGGTGTTTTTTTTTTTTTAATTTTCATCCCAATACTTCATGCTGATACTGTGAGGTTCAGGCATGTCCTGGACATAGAGGTGTTGGTTGTCTAGGATCCAAGCCCCTATTTAGGAGAGGACTTCCTCATGTACATAGGCATGCAGGAAGGGAACTCCCACCTCCTACCACAGAGGGCCAAGGGCAAATCCACCCCCTCCAGCTCCGGCACATGACCAGGGCTCAGCCATTCCGATGTGCCTGCTTGAGCCAGGGCTTCTGCACCCCGGAGGCACAACCCTATTTGATATGCTATTTGGCTGCAATGCCGTAACTGCTATTCCAGGTCAAGTGATGGTTTCGTGTCCCTGTTGCTCCCGGCCTCAAGGGCCTCAAGGACTGCCTTAATTTCTTCCCCTTTCTCAAGACTACGCCTTTTGAACTCCTGCCAACTCTATTGCAGTGGATTCCCTTCTTTAAAATAAAGTCAACTGGCATAATTCCTCCCCCCCCCATACTTGGGAGGCTGAGACAGGAGGATCTGGGCTCCTGGCCAGTCTCAGCTACTTAGTGAGGCTCTCTGCAACTTAGTGAGACTCTGTTTCAAAATAAAGAATAAAAAATAGGACTGGGGGTGTAGTTCAGAGGTAGAATGCCCCTGGGTTCCATTCCAGTACCACACACACACACACACACAAAAGTCAGGGTCAGCCGGGCGCCTGTAATTCAAGTACTTGAGAGGCTGAGACAGGAGGATAATAGGTTGACAGCTAGCCTCAGCAACTTAGTGAGGCCCTCTGCAACGTAGTGAGACCCTGTTTCAAAATAAAAGAATAAAATAGGGCTGGGGATGTAGCTTGGAGGTAGAATGCCCCTGGGTTCCATCCCCAGTAACACACACATAGACACACACACACACACACAATAGAATCAGCAGGCATGTGGCACACACCTGTAATGCCAATACTTTGTTTTTTTTTTTTTTTTTTTTTTTTGCGGTACTGGGGATTGAACTCAGGGGCATTCTACCTCCGAGCTATACCCCCAGCCCTATTTTTTATTCTTTATTTTGAAACCGAGTCTCACTAAGTTGCGGAGTGCCTCACTAGGTAGCTGAGGCTGGCCGCGAACCCAGATCCTCCGGTCTCAGCCTCCCGAATGCTGGGATTA
>PVLC010024499.1:0-24585 GCA_004027655.1 Graphiurus murinus | reverse complement strand
ATTATTATTATTATTATTATTATTATTATTATTATAAATTTTAAGGGACTGTAGACCTGCTTGTATGAAATAGGGCTAAAAAAATACTGCCTAAAGTTAGAAATTCTAGATTGTTCACAGAATAATCTATATTGTGAGATCTTTCTACTTCAAGTATTAGGATTTAAGTAATAAGGTTTTAGCTTCTCTTTTTATTTACAAATATTAACCAATATTGGCTATTTTAATTTTCGTAAAGAAAAGTCTATCACTGTAAATGATAGTATAAGTAATTCTTGTTAGATGTATATGCCGAGAAACCCCGTAATTTATCATCCAAACTGACAAAGTTTTGATAGTGACAGTGGCCACTATTAATAATTGTGTTTGGGCAATTATAATTGAAACTGGATTTATCCTGGGTAAACTGGGAGATATAATTGCCCAACTTTTTAAAAAGACGTAATTAGGAGTCTGAGAATAATATTGTTTTGAATGAAAAAAACTTGAGCAGAATGAAAATCCATATGGTACCTATAACTTGCATTGATTCCACAATTCTCTTGAAGTTGGTTTCCAAACACTGTGAGCACTATTGACTGCTCCGTTGACATGCTCTGCCCAAGAGGTAGTAGAATGCTGGGGCAGCTATTCAAGACCAAATCAGAAGGAAGAGTGCCACCTGCTGAGAATCAAACCCCAAATTTCTTACACAACTTGGTAGTATAGCATTTCTATCCAGACTTTGACTATATGCATATGCCCAGACCAAAAGACACATTCTAAGCAATATCCTCTGTTAAACTTTCATCACCTTCATAGAGGTCTAAGTGATGAGCATTAAACCAACATTTAAAATGTTAAAAGGGAAAATCTACTCAGCAATTAAGCAGTTAAATTATTTTTACAGCTGACCAAAATAATATTTTATGATGGAAGACTCTTAAGTTAGTAGATGATAAAAGAATTATACCTCAAAGCTAAATTTGACAGTGTGGGACTGTGCTTAATCTTAGAATATCCTCATAACAGACACAAATAATTTTCCTTTGAAAACAGATACTGTTTATGAGAACATGTTGTGTGCCATCCATGTAATCTTCTGTCTTCTAATTCTGCCTATAAAATGCTATAGGGGAAGATGACCCAAGAGTATTAACGCTTAACAGAGTAACACTATCAGAAAATAATAGGAAATTTACCAATAATTGCTAACCATTGCAGAATTATTTGGAAATCCTTCAAGTAAGATTACTTATCCTTGTCCACCTAACTGAAAAAGTATTTTCTCAGTCAGTAAAAAGTTCAAATTAATTTGTTTTGTTCTTAAAAAATATCAGTTTTCTTGCTATTTAAACTTATTTGAGGTAGAAAGTTTCCCTTCTGGACAGCAAGTTGTAGCCTGGAAGTGGTAAAATGTCTAGGGGGGAAAAACTAATGAAACTTTGTTGTGGAATAGTTCACAAAGGAATACAAGATGTTACATAATGCAGCCCTTTGTTTGTGGAGCTTCTGACAGAATCCTGTAGTTTAAGCTCAAGCTAAATGCTGCCACCAAAGTCCTTCCTTACTCCAGGCAACTCTGAGTCTTTTTCCCCACCTCCTGCCATGATTACTCTGGCTTCTGATTAAATTCACACCTTATTTTTAAGGTCACTAACCTAAAATGACCCAAAGCTACTTATTTCTCTCCTCAGCAGTTCCCTGGTACTAGTAATATTTTGAAGGCTTGAAAATATCTTCTGTCTTAACTTACGCAGTCTTTTCTCCAAAAGCAAATGCTATAATAGTTTCCTCACTCATGGGTTCAAACCTCAGGTGAGAGATTTTGGAAACTAATTAGCATGCTAAGGAGTCTGTAGCATTCTGGTGACTCACAGTCACACAACCTAAGTGACAGAGAAAATTCTTGTTGCTAGGAAGATCGGGGAGATTGGATAATGGTAGGCAACATTGTCTACCCCAGCTGTAATTTTTTTTTTTACAAAAAAGAATATTAGTGTGGGCTACAAAAACTGAAATATAATCTATGGATAAGGTAGATCACAAGCTGGACAACAAGGTAACTATAATTAGATCAATAAAAGAATAATGATAGGACACTTGGGGGGAAATAAAAACTTAGAAGCAGGAACACTCATGTTATCCACTGAATTCCTTAATTCTTTGAAAATAGGAAGTAAGGCTTAATCTTATTTTTTCCTACTGTCTCACACATAGTAGATATTTATTAAATCACAGCAAATGGATGAATAGGATTCCAATCCAAAAATTCAGACATGACTTAACAAATCATAGAGCTGTAGGATAGAATAATTAAAATTAATACTTCATCAAAAATATCAAGATAAACACTAACATAGTATGTCTACGCCCCACAATATTTTTTGGAAAGTACTGGAACCATCCAGGTAAGATGGCACAAGGAATAAAAGCTGAAATATCAAGTTAGTAATTTGAACTTGATATTTGAAAACCAATTATCCTTCTGGAGTCATGTTTTTGGTAATGCACAAACAATAGTCTCCAACAAGCTAAATGGCAATTAAAGCATTAAGCCTGTTGCTGTCATTGCTTCTCTTCCTCCATGCTCTGTTCTTTGTGATATCCAGGATTTCTACTGTTCAATGGAACTTTGGACAAATAAAAAGTAGCCCATTGTGTATTCCTATATTACAATAATTAATATTTACATGTATTCATTTTCTATTTCATTCTAGTCAAAAGAATTCTAGTCGAGATCTTTGTTACATCATCTTAATGAATTGATCCCTTTATCATTTTATACTGATCCTCATTGTCTCTTGTGATGGTTTGACAAGTGTGTGTGTGTGTGTGTGTGTGGTATTGGGGATTGAACCCAGGGATGTTCTACCTCTGACCTACACCTCCAGCCCTCTGGGTTGTTGAGAGTCTCTCTACATTGCTAAGGCTAGCCTTGAACTTGTGTTCCTCCTGTCTTAGCCTCCCAAGTACTGAGATTACAGAAGTGCACTATTATGTGCATGGAATATACATTCCAACCTTTCACTTTCAGTCTATGTGTGTCCTTAAAGCTAATGTAAGTCTCTTTTAGTCAACGTATTGTTGGAGCTTGTTTTTTAATTGATTTGGTCACTCTTTGCCTTTTGATTAGGAAATTTAATTCATTTACACTGAACTATTAATAGGTAAGGACTTATTGCCATTTTATTATTTGCTATCTATTTTGTATTTCTTTTGTTCCATTCTTTCTCTCTTGCTCTTTTTTCATTGTTGTTTTGTAGTGATAGGCTTTCATTCCTTTCTCTTCGTATTTTGCATATCTACTATAGGTTTTTAATTGTATCCACCATGAGACTTACATAAAACTGATTTATAACACTAAACTTAGTTATAACACTAAGCTATTACCAACTTAAAATCTATCACACACTGAGCCCCTCTGTCCTCACACTTCATGTAATTGATGTCACAATTTACATCTACTTATACTATGTAACCACTAACAAATTATTATAGATATGGTTATTTTAATATTTTTCTTTCTTTTAAAGTCTATCCTAGAGTTAAAAGTGATTTATACAGGACATTGTAGTATTAGCAGTCTTCAATACTTGACTACATACATACCTTTCCCAGTGAATTTTATACTTTCATGTTTTTATGCTTCTAATAGCATCCTTTCATTTCAACTTAAAGAACTATAGCATGTCTTGTATCTTGTAAAGCAGATCTAGTGGTGATAAACTCCCTCAACTTGAGTTTGTCTGGGAAATTCCTTTACTCTCTTTCATTTCATAAGGACAGCTTTGCTTAATGGATGTTGATTACTCTCCTTGCATTTGTTTTTTTGTTTGTTTGTTTCGCTGTACTGGGGATTGAACCCAGGGGCATTCTACCTCCGAGCTACATCCCCAGCCCTATTTTTTATTCTTTATTTTGAAACAGGGTCTCACTAAGTTTCGGAGGGCATAACTAAGTAGCTGAGGCTGGCCACGAACCCAGATCCTCCAGTCTCAGGCTCCCAAGTACTGGAATTACAAGTGGGCGCCACCAGACTTACATTAGTTTTCTATTTCTTTTCTTTTCATTTACTTATTTTTGTATAGTAATGGATATTGAACCCAGAGGCATTCTACCTCTGAAATATACCCAAAGCCCTTCTTATTTTTACTTTGAAACAGAGTAATGCTAAGTAACCATGTTCTGAACCTGCAATCCTTCTGTCTCAGCCTTCTAAGAACTGGAATAACAGGTGTGCACCATCATGCCTGGCTATTTCTTTACATAGGATATTTACCCCCCATCTTTCTCCCCCTCTCTCCCTCTCTCCGCCCCTCTCTCACTCTCACTCTCCTGGTCTCTCTAGTTCTCTCTCTGTCCTCCAGTAATTCCAGTAATGTGTTTATTGTTCTAATGGAATCCTGCAAGTTCTTTAGGCTTTGTGTGTGTGTGTGTGTGTGTGTGTGTGTGGTACCGGGGATTGGCCTCAGGGGTATTCTACCTCTGAGTTATACCCCCAGTCCTATTTTTTATTCTTTATTTTGAAACAGGGTCTCACTAAGTTGCGGAGTGCCTCACTAAGCAGCTGAGGCTGGCTGCTAACCCGGATCCTCCAGCCTCAGCCTCCCAAATGCTGGGATTACAAGCGTGCGCCACCACTCCCGGCTTCTTTAGGCTTTTTTAACTTTTTTCTTTTGATCCTTTTACTATATAATTTCAAATGACTTGTCTTCAAGTTCACTGATTCTTCCTTTTGTTTGATCAAGTCTACTGTGGAACACCCTAGTGAATTTTTCTGTCCAGTTTACATATTATTCAGCTCTAGTATTTCTGTTTGGTTCCTTTATATTACCTCTATCTCTTTACGTAACTTTTCATTTTGTTCATATACATTTTTCCTGATTTTTTTTAGCCATCTATCTGTGTTCTTATGTAACTCACTGAGCTTCTTTAAGATAATTATTTTTAATTATTTGTCAGTCAATTCACAGAACTCTATTTCTTTCAGGTTGGTTATTAAAAGTTCATTTTCTTCCTTTGATTGTGTCTTTTTTATTCTTTGTAATTCTTGTGGATTTGCTTTGTGACCTGTGGATTTGGAAAAAAAATACCTCATTGTGGACGAGTTTTGACTAGGAGATACCTTTACTAATTAACAGTGCTTGATATGAAATGAGATAGAGAACATCCCTTGGGGAACACTCTAAACTTGGGGATGAGGTCTCTTTTTCTTCTTTGCTTACTTTCTGGAGGATATCCTCAGTTCTCTATTTTTCTTCAAATATAGTTGTGCCATCTCTAAAGGGATGCTTGCCCCTTTTCTTTACTGCTGACAATCTCAGGGGATGGAGTAAGGTTGGCTCTTTAGGGCTTATTATGAGATGCAGTGAAAACTGGCTCCACAGAGGATTCTCTGAAATTCTGAGAATAAGAACCACATCAGTTCTTTCTTTCATGATGAAAAACTTCAGTTTTGCACATATCCCAAATCTTGCGGAGGAGCCCCAGCTATAAGGAGTCACCTTTCCCTTTCCATTGTCCATAACTGTCCCAGTAGATCAGTTTCTGCAGGTTATCCAGAGTTCTGTGTAAAGCAAGACATAAATCAGCCCCAAAGAGGTTCCTTGGTCAGTCTGGTAAGTTAGGAATACACTTTGACTCCACTCTTTGCCTCATAGGAGAAATCACAGGTTGAAGCAGTCCTCCTGGTGTTAAGCTAAGCTGCTTTGGAGGAAGCAATGACATAGCTACAGTGAAATTGCACTTCTTATTCACATAAATGCAACTGCTCTCAGTTTGTCTCTTCTAGGGTATTTTCAACTTCCTTGTTGGAATATGAATTTCTTTTCAGGATATTTTGGTTCCAATATTATTTTTATAACTGTATCTTTATGTTGGAATAAGAAGTAGGGTTTTATACTGTACCATCCCTATTGTTTGTGAGACCTTAAGTTAACCTGAAAACTGTGGCAATTACTAGCCAGAAGGCACAATATTAAGATGTGCAACTTCATTAGTTGGCACTTCAAGCACACCTATGGTCTCTAGTCATTTAATGAAATTTACGTGTTTTGCCATCTGCAAAATGGGATAAATGGACTTAACATGATCTTTCATTTCTCTCAGCTCTAAAATTGTATGATCTCATTTTTCAGTTCACCTCAAAAGATATTAATGGATGGAATATTTATTAAATGCAAACCAATGAGGTAGAACTTGGATGGGTACAAAGATGAATAATATGATCTTTTCATGCAAAAATCTGATAATTTGATGCATTCAAGATTGAGATATGGCCACATGTGCTGGCACATATCTGTAATCCCAGTACTTGGGAGGCCAAGACAGGAAAATAGCAGGTTCTAGGACAGCCTCAGCAAGTAGCAAGACTCTCAGCAGCCTTTTGAGTTCCTGTTTCAGAAACAAAAAATAAAAAAGGTTTGAGGATATAGCTAAGAGGTAGAATGCCCCAGTACCCCTCCCCCCAAACACACAAAAGAGAGGGGGTGGGATTTAGATATGTATTCCCCAATATATCTTAGTTCTTTGTGTTTGGCATGTCATTTATATATCAGAGTTTATGATTTATTCCCAAAGGGAAGGAAATTCATTTTTTGTTACTATTTATCTCTAGGTTTGCAGAACAAAAATGGTATTATTTCATAATATTATACATTTTCATAATATTATGCATTTGTATCTCACCTTCATTACAAAGACTTTAGAACATCCTAGAACCATTGTATCACTTATCCCAAAAGTAGCCCAGTGCAATTAGGAAAGGATAAGTGCAATTATTTCTATTTCCGTGATTAGCAATCTTGACCCTGAATTTCTTGGAGTTATATAATGTGCCAGTGATTGAGGACAGGTGAAAATCTAGGAACTCTCCAAGACTGCGCCAGCTTCTTTTTTGTATTGGTTTCTTTTAGAGAGTTCTCTAGATCCTGATTGCTATAGGTCTACACCTGATCCTTCTTTATTCCCTATCCAAACAGCTTAGCCATTGATGATTTCAAATGTATCAATAGGAAAAAATAGTGAAAGAATGGAATGTATGTAACAACAGATGTGCTATGCAAGCTGTGATACAGTAATATAATGTTTCAGTCCTTGACTTATATTAAAATTAGAAGTGAAAAAACGTCGGATACTCCTCCATCAATTTAATCCATAAACATTTGACTATAGGCTCAGTAGATGTAATTAAACTTGCACTTTTGCTGAGGACATCATTCTAAATATGCTAACCTGGAAACTGCATCATTTCTTGGTGTCACTAGAATTTCCTTAGCTTTTGAGAAGTGTTAGGAAGAGAATACATTTACTTCTTTTGACAAATTTTGAAAGAAAATTCCTAGAAGTAAGTGATTATATTTTCTTCTTTACCTAAACCTTCCTAGATAGTAAAAAAGTCATATCCATGTGTGGTCCCATGGTTTCTTTAGTAAAAAAAAAAAAAAATTGCATCTAAAGCCTAGGAAAATGTTTGGCCTGCACAGCTGAATGTTTAAACAGGTGTGTGCTGCAATGGGCTGGCTAAGGAAATGTAGTCTCCTCCTTTGAAACCCCTGATATTAAGAAAATGCTTCTCCTGCCAGCTTCCAGGGTGCTTAGGAAAGAAACTTAAAGTGATTCTTAAGTCTTTTTACCTGGTTACCAACCCACTTGCTTCCCTCCCCTTCTGTGTTCTCATGAAGAAATTGATTTAATAGGTTCAAGATATTATTAAATATATTCTGCATTAATATTATATGTCCTCTTTGGATCCAAGTGGCAATACAATAGAATTTCATTTTATAAATAACACCTTTCAAGCTAACACCACAGGGCACAGTACAAAAGAATCAAAATAGAACACAAATGCTGTAATCAAATGCAGACCCCAGGAAGGCTGATTAAAAAGGCATGTTGCTAGTAAGAGCAGCCGACAGGGTAAGTATAGTGGGTCATAGCAGAAAAACCAACCGAACTGAAGGGCGAACTAAAATAAAATGGACTTGCCTGCCTGATTCGCAGGGATTTATGACTCCCCTTTGCCATCCTCTCCTTTGGACTCGGAAACTGAAGGGGAGTGGTAGATGTTTGAGTTGGAGGGAGGGATCAAATGTAAGGTCATTAAGCTTGTCTTCATTACTCACATGGAACACAAACAAAAGAAGATCCTAAGGACAACCACCTGTAGCTGGCAGAGAGACCCACAGTATGATTATGAGATGAACCAACAAGGCTTACTTTGTCAGGTAGTACCTTTGGTTTTCAGGAAACACAATTGTGCAAAAAACAAGACACATTCTGTAATAGTATAGCCAGGCCTAGGGGAAGATGGAAGGATGAACACATAAGGCAGGTGTTTTGTGGTTGAGCCTCACTATGGTATACTCTCAATAGGGCTCTCTTCTCACCAACTACTTTTTGTTCTGTCAGCCTTTGACAACCAAGCCTTTGCCCAACATCAGGGCTTTTATGTTTAAACACTACCTCTAATTATGCGATAAAAGTTTCTGTACCCTTCTTAAAGGAATTAAGAAATTAGGCAGAAAGAGCAGAGATGTTTTAGAGTATACTATCCCACTGCTATGTAAAACTAATTCTAGCAATGATCACTGTATACCTTGAGAAATGTGCCAAATTGGTCATTTAGTGATGTTTCTTTGTTTAACACTGCGTATAAAACAATATAGGAGAGGGATCATAGGAAAAATTCACACTACACCTGTGATACATTTATCAAAAAATAACCTATAGTTAATAGCTTTTCAGCCTCTCAAAAACTTTGGAACAAGCAAATATGGCTTCTAGATTCAATTAAAGAAGAAAAGAAAGAGAAAAAAATAAAAAAAAAACTTAGAAGAAATTATAGCAGATGCAATTTTTACCTTCCTCAAAGCTTTGGGTTGTTTTTAATGACTCTCCTGATTATTCACTTAGTGGAAATTGTGCACTGGGATCACCGATCCATTAATTAAGGTCAATAGCTTAGTATTTCTGTACATCTCTTTCTTAAGTAAATTATAAACATTTAAATAACATATGTGGGCAGCACTTGGGGGAAAGGGTTATTACACAAATATTAGTACTGTGACTTTGTAAAATAGTCTTTTATAGGTTTTTGTTTAATGGCCTCTTTCTGTAACTCTGACAGTATTTATTCAGCTATGCAAAGACAGTTGATTTATTAGTAATGGTGAACAGTAGTGCACTACAATAACCTGAGGACACTGAATTGTGATCTCCAGTGTGAGTTAGTTCATAGTGCGTATCAGCAAGTGGTGATACCTGTGCCAGTTATCAATGTATAATGTATTGCCTCCCGGGTTTAAATTTACCCTTCCTTTCCTGCTCTATGAAAACGTATCTGAGTTCTTTAAATGTTTTCCTTTACAGCTGGTATGAGGATGCTTTGTCAGTAAAGGGTACAAAAAGGTGATAAAGGAAGGCATTTTCCTTCCGCTCCCATGTCCTCCTATGGTAGACTCCTGCAGGGTGCAGAGTCTCTCCAGAGCCTGGCTTCCACATCTTCTCCAGCATCCAGCTCCTCCCGCAAACACAGCCACCTGATGTTTGCCAGCTGAAGTGCAGGTAGCCTCTCCAGTACTTGGCATCTGGCAGCTTCTTGACTAGCACCCACCATATATGCACACATGCATGCACACTCAGGTACACACACATGTGAGACACCTTCCTGTGAATAGTTTTGATCTGGACCCTACAGTGCAGATTTCCAAAATGTTCTGATGAGGAAGCTCCCCAGCAACTTCTCTGGCATTCAATGAATGATGGTTGCGCTTTGTCCAACAAGGTCTAGATCTAAGTCCAGAAGTGGAAGGGGCTTTTCAAAGTCTGGATCTCATTGCAGGGTAGAAGGTGGACTCTTCCTTTATTCAACAAGTTCTGGATTCCAGTTTAGGGATAGAGAAGACTCTTCCTTGGGCACAGTATCTCAGCCCTGCAAGTAGTGGCTGTTCCATGTATTTGCTATCATAGTCTTTAGAGTTCTCTTTACCTCTTACTAGCGACTCCCCATCGCTTCAATCCCCTATTATTATGAATAATTATTTAAACTTTTTTTCAAATTACTGTGTTTTTTCTCTCCTGATTGGCCCTGACTTATATATACCAAAATAACATTAAAATAATTTGTATTTTTTAGGAATAAGATAAAGTAAATATGACAAGTCACCTCTTCATAGAACAGATTAACATTGGTAATGTGATTTATCTAGGGCTGTATACCAGGTGAACATAATGGTTTGAGAATTTGATGCTAGACTGAAAGGTGGTAAAATAATATGAATCATATATTCTAACTATATATGTAGTTTTTTTTAAAGATCTATGTTTGAAATATTTTACTTGATTTCACTGAGTAAGTTAAAATGTCAGCTATATATATATACAACAAACAACAAAAGTCTGGACTCAAAAATAATTTGTTAATCTTGAAAAATCTGTTGCAAATTTTTATTATATAATATGAACTTGTAGATTATTAATGCTGGAGTAACAGTGATAGCCATTGTATACTGCGAACTCAGAAAATCCTCAGCACTTTAATTTTTTAGATCCACACAACAATACAAATGATGTTGTCATTATTTGTATCTTAAAAATGGGAAAAGAGACATCTAGGAAGGTTAAGGAACTGGTCTAAGGTGATCTATATAGTAATATTTAGAGCCAAAATTTGAACATGTATCTGCCCATGAGCCCTGGATCTTAACCAATTACTCTGCCTCCAGAAAATGAAGCAAATAATAAGATACCTGTGAAAACAAGCACAGATCAGATTCATATCAAAACAAAACTGGGGAATTCCTAAAATGTATAGCACACCCTGAGATATTTCTGATTCAGCCAACATATTCCTTTTACTTAACCAGATATGGCCAGACTGAATGAGCACTGGTGATCAGATTCCCAGTACCAAAGTGTTAACAAGTGCATCAGAAATGCAGCAGCCTTTATTCAGAGCTGAATTGAAGGCAGATGAAATATTAACAGCAGTTCTAGCAGCACAAAATGAAATATGAGATCCTGTATCAGAAATTATTAGTAACCTGTTAAAAGAAATGCTGAAAAATGGCAGTTACCAAATTAAAACTGGGAAACAGAGCCCAAATGGGAAATTTCAAAAAGTTTGGAGGAAAATAAATGACAGATTGTCCTCTTGGCTCCTATTACTGTGCCATCCTAAATCCTACTTGGCAGTGGCTGGTGGAGGTGAAATAAGAACGGCGGCACTGCCAGTGCTGGTCCTCAGATTTGCAGTCCTAAGTGTCTGTGATGGTGTCTGGGACTGATTGGAAAAGTAGTTGGAAGTTGATAGCATTTGAGCTTTATCTAAATTGAAGAGTCTGGAGACTCTTATTATGAAAGGCTTCCTCTCATTTGTGAATTGGCCCCTTTGCTCCACTTTTGGATGCCTGGCTTCCTCCATGCCGAGCTACACTGAATGTTCTACTGGGAAAGCTATTCTCCTTAAATGCCTTCAAATTTAAAGCTTGTATCTGGATATGTTAGTGCTTATGACTCAAAATATCTAGCATCAAAAAGAGAAAGAGAGAAGATATGAGTACAAAATACCAAGTAGTAAATGAAGTAGATATTTTTCCATCAGTAGCTGAAAGCAGAAAAATTACTATAAGCAGAGTTGAGCATTTGATGCCAAAGAGGGGAGAGGAAATGAGCTATAGAACCATAGAATCTTAGTTTTGGCAGAGACCGTGGAGTTCATGCAGTCCTACCCTATCATTTTTCAATGAAGAGACTGAGACATGGGGAGTTAAGGGACTTGACTTGCCTAAGACACATAGTTGTTTACTGATAGTCATGCCAAAAACATTTCCCAACTCACAGTCCGGAACTCTGTAGTTCAGCATGCTACTACCATCCTCTACTGAAAATTAACACTAACCCAGCCTGGAACATAGAAGGACTCAGCATTTGTGAGGAGCAAGAGAAAGGATGCATTTAGAGGTGGAAATCACGCTAAGGGAAAGAGGAAATGAATGATTCTCTGTTGAGACCGATTGCCCAAACCTGTGCAAGCCATTTTCTGTCAATTTTCTCCCGTATGCCTTCTTATAAAACGAAACAAGAGAAAATAATTTGGTTGTAACACCACCCCCCACACACACAAGGTTTGTATATATGGGTTCAGGTTTTATTTGCTTGGAGACTTCTTCTGCATATAAGTTACCTCCAGGTATAGTCTGGTTTGTAGGTGGCATTGCTGTTGATACGTAATTTCCTTGAGATTGTCTCTGTCTCTCAGTGTCCTCATGGGGGTGAGGGGTGAAGGGACTCTCCTGAGGAGCAGAAGTTGCTTTAAGATATAGGAATTATCCTCTCTTAACCTTTGCACTCTGCTAACCTCATGGAGAACTTGGGCCATATGTGGGACTTTTGCTCAGGCACATGAGTTAGGCAAAATAATTTTCTTCTATTTTGGAACCACAGAGTAATTTGAAAAAAGCCAGTACCAAAGAACATACAATAAAAACACCTCAATAGGATCTATCCCCTGTGAAATAAAAATACAGGTCTTTTAGCCCAGTCAAATATTTTTCAGAATAGAACAATCGGATATGAGGGAATCAGACAATATGATAAAAACTGCAGATGGCAAGCTTTGCATGAAAAGTGATTATATACAAGAGAGGCTTGGGAGTGGGTAGGAGTGGAGTTGGAAAGGAGGGATAACTGAAACAAGAGAAGATAATGCTTGACCAGGTCTAGTAAAATATTCCCTGCCACAACCACTGTTCCATGAAGAGACTGAGCCAAGAGGCCTGAATAAACTAACCTTAGGTTCAGAGTTGCCATTATTGTGGGAGGCATCAGGGAGAGCACATCCGGACTTGTGTTACACAGTAATCACTGCTGGGTGTCAGCACTCATCAGCCAGATGGTCAGACCCACAATTAATCAATTAGGCTGGATGATCAACCGGACTAAGTTTTCCCCTTTGGTGAAAAACCCTCATCATGTGGTCAAGGCCAATAGCACTTTTATCCTGTTGCTTTTGGAGAAGCTTCTAAAAATTCCTCTTTTCTTTTTTAGGCCTTTAGTTACTGGACACTGTTAAGCTCCCAGTTGCTTTGACAACATATACACCCGAAATCAAGGTTTTCATAAAATAGATTTTAATCATCCTCCATTCAAGTCTAATGTTTACCATACCACACAAAAAAAATAAGTTTTTTAACACAAGCTTTGTAACGCAGGGCTGTACACAATGTTATTCAACTGATTTTACTAGAGTCTTTGTATTCATTCCACTCAATCCAGTGGAGTGTCAATGGAAGGGATTCATTTTACCGGGAACTAATAAAGACAATATAATAATCAAACACCATCAATAATAGCAATTCACAGTGTTAATGGTGAGACAGATACGGATATGACAAGGATGGATAAACATTGAGCCAGTCTTTATAACACTTCAGTGAGGATGATAATATTACTTCCATTTCAAAGAGAAAGAAACTGAGACTAAAAAGTTCATAAAAACTTTAGTAAAAATGTGTTGAGATGATTTAATGCTCTCTGAAATGAAAAATAAGTTAAAGTTATTACATATTTACTTATCCGTATACATTTGTGCATCTGAGGGATAGCAATTAGGGATATGTCCTGGATCTTCATTATTCCTCTTCAAAGAAATTTAAAGAAGTCTTTTGCCTGTGCTTCCCATATCTGCTGATCCTATTGTGCCATTCTGCTCTACCATCTCTCTGACGGGAGACTACATATCTTTCTTCCTACTGTTCACGTAACTTCTCAATCTCCATCTCCCCAACATCCTTATCTAGATAGGGTACCTTTAAGTCTATTTTAGATACCAAGTTGACTTATAGAGCAATTTGCTTTCTCTGAAGAATAATGTCTAGCAATGATTTATTTAGTTTATGTTTTTCCCTCTGAGTTTCATTTTCACTCTCTTCTTGCTCTATTACAGTGCAAAGTACAGGGAGAGATGTTTGGAAATCCTATTTGTGGGGAACATCACTTCCTGATGAAGTTCTATTCTGATCCCATTAAGTTGAAATGCAAACACAAAGCCCTGGTTCCCCTATGCTTCATCATTCAACTTGTGTGTCTCTTTGCTCTCAGTTCTCTACCTTCACACTTGAATTTAGGAGTATTCCTCTTTAACCATTTCATGCATATTGTACAAGGATACTATTGACCCAAATGTACCCTTTTGAGACATCGAGATCATATTTATAATTCCACTCTTTTATGAAGGTAAGTGCAGTGCTTTGCTTTTTCATGTGTTTGTTTGCTTACCAAATTGGGAAAACAATACCAAAGTAGTAGACTAGTATACAGGTAACCACTATTTCTTACTTGAGTTTGAGAACACATGGAAGAAAAGGTATTTCAGAAATCTTAAGAAGCACCTTTTCTTCCCCAGGGCTCTGCTAGTATCCTCTTTTGCTGACTGTGGCACTGATTTGTTCTTGCTGTATTTGGTAGGCAGCTGTGTTTTCCTTGCTGCTACTTTTTCTCCAGCCCTACAGTCTTCACTCAGAGCTAATATGGCTCTTTCATTCTGACCTGCAGTATCCCTGAGCATTGCAGAGTTGAGCCCTGTCATCTAGACTGCCTTTCTGCTTCATTTTGCTCCTGACCTAAACCCCCCTGCTATTCCAGGCCTGGCCTCTCATGACCAGAGACTGCTGACTCATCCTGGCCTGTGCCAAGCTGTGCAGTCGCTTAGTGATGTGGACAGGAGTCGAAGGACTAGAATGAGATCACTGAACTCATTTCACTTGTTGCTTACGGTACAGTCCAGCATGAGCTGGAAATGTAGGAACCTCAGCCTCCCGAGCAGAAAGAGTAAGTAGATTAAACACACTGCATCACCAAGTCCTCAACAAGCAGTGGATGGGTGGTGGGTGGGAGCTTGCTTTATCATGGCCGTGACTAGGGCATTCTGGTTCATCAGGAGTTTTCCTTTGTCCTCTCTCCTTCCTATCCTTTACAGTGGCACCCTTCCCCCCTTTCCTGAACTTCCCTTCTGAAATGAAATTTGCTAATAAGCAGCCTCTGCACGAACCCCTGGAACAGTGACACTGCTGAAACCGCTTAGTTTAGTTTGTCTATTGGGAACTCACATGAACAGCCCAACAGAATTCAAGAGGATGGGAAAGTCTTTCGTGTTTTGTTTTTTTTCTTTCCTTTTTGATTCTCTTTTTCTTTCTGTTTTAAGGGAGGTACTTTCAGGAGACATGGCTGCCTTCTGGTGTGGTGTAAAGTTTTCCGTCGGGAGACAATAATGTACATTCCTCTGGCAGGATGGGATGGGGTGTGTGTGTGTGTGTGTGTGTGTGTGTGTGTGTGTGTGTGTCTGTGTGTTTTCTTTTGCTGTTGTTTATTTATAAGACATTTCCTCTCAGTTAGTGGAAGTTAGATCGTAAGAGGCTCCAGTGATTTTCCTTCCACCTCCCCTCCCTAATTTCTGTGCTTCAGCACTCTGGAACACTGTGAACTCGACAAACTAATCAGAGCAGGGAGCTTAACAGCCAGGCCTGGACACTCTCAAGAGACTGTGCTGGTTCTCAGTCGTCACTCCCTGGATCAGGAACCACAGTCCTGGTGAGTGGTGAGGTTCCAGAATTTGATGTGTCAAGGATTCTATTCTTGGTGGCTCTGAGGCAGGCAGGAAATAAAGGGTGTTTTAAAAAACAAAAAAATATGATTTTTTTAAAGCTACCAGACAATCAGAGTGATGAAGATTTTTAGTGTGCACAGCTGAGAACGCTCTTTGGACAATGGTAGAGCCTTGAGTCTATGCTCAGGAGGAGCCTGCAGGCATAGGTTTTGAGCTGCCACAGATGGCTGGCAGCTTTGTCGTGCCTAGCAAGCATGCTTGTGGGAGGAGAAAGGCAGGTGAGTGAAGGGGGGCAGGGAGGTAGTATTCGGGAGGCGAGAGGGGGAAGTGAAAGTGGTATTAATCGTTCATTGGAAGTTTTCCTCTACCAACTTTCCATGCATCTCTGTTCTGAGCATTTATGTTATGCTCACAGTACTTACATACCCAGCTAAGCAGGAAAGAAAATCTATAGTGGATGTTCAGCAAAAGAATATTGCTAGTACTGTTCTTCTAAAGATCATTTTGCTAAAAACTGGTTGCTTTTAAATGTTAGGGAACCTCTCCCCACCCGACCTTAAGAAAGTATTATTTGTCACACCCCTGTCTTTATTTATTTTTTTCGGTATTCATGGTATGGAGCAGAAGAATGCAGTGACAATCCTTATTTGGTTCCAGGGAAATTCATCATCTTGACAAAGGAAAACTAGATGAGTGTCCTCATGGTATTAGACACAAATATAGTATTGTCCTCAGTATAAGAGTCTGATTAAGTGGGCTCTGGGAAGCTGTCATAGGAATGGAAGTGGGGGGAGAGGGAGGTGTTTCCTCTTGTCTGATATGAGACTAGAGAGGAGCCATGAGACCAGCTTTTACAGCCAATATGAGTCTTCCATGTCTTTCTTAATAACTCATTCTCTCCCTGCAAGTGAAATTCCAGGTGGAATGAATTTTTATCCTTTACCAACAGATACCTACTAAGTTGCTCTTCTAGAGTATTTGATCTTACAGTACTTTCTGGCCTACTTTCTAATTTCAAGAATCTGGCATGTTCCAAAATATTGAGTGGAAAAAACAAAAACCAAAAAAACATGGTGGCCATAAAAGCATTTGACTGTGTGACAGCATCTGAAGTGAATTGCTCTTTGGAGAGGAAAGGAGTCTTTGATGTCCCCAATATGGTTCTCATAGGCTAAAACTTCCCAGAACCACAACCCAGCCTAAGGGGCACTTACTCGATGTTCTTAAATATTTGGAAAGAGATGCTATTTTATTGTTTTAGTTGTCTCTGCTATTAACACATTGCCAGTAGATTCCTCCTAGAGTTAAAAATGCTTCAGCAATGGTTCATTTTACATCTCGCCAGATGTGTACTGTATGTGTCTGTTGTGTGTAGTAGTGTACAAGCTGGTACAATGATATAACATTGGTACTTTGCTTTGGAATTTTGTTTGCTTCTTGGAGCTATTCAGATCCTCAACCAGAGAACTCAAGCATACTTATATATGCCAGGTTCCTACAGATTTAACTGCTGCTAAGGCCTCCTCAAGGATGGTCAGTGACCTGCAGTACAAAGAGTAACCTTCCTATCACAATTCTTGTAATTTCTGAGGCTCATCAGATTCCTAAGCCATCATTGTGATGGGAAGCAGCCTCCATTTTATTGGGGCCAGTATACTGAAAGCTTAATGTGGTAGATAATAGTAAAGTTTTCTTGTTTCAGTTAGCGCATGTCAGTTGTAACTACACTGTCCGTATGTTTAATATTTCTTGGATATTTCTCATTAAATCTCTTGTTTACTAGAGAAAGAAGTTGAAAGGGTAAATGGTGTTAAGATTTTTAAAATGTGGTATAAAGATGTAACTGGCTCATGGGCCCTTAACCCCAAGAGCTACATAGGAGGTTGTGCCTCCATTGGTAGCACTCAAACTGCACAGGCTCCAAGGAGAGATGTTTCCTAGTCTCTGGGCCTCATGGTCTATTTGGACTATGTTGAAGGCAAGCTGGATCTCTTAGAACTTTGAAAACACTTTATTCTGGAAACTATGACTATATGTAAAATTTTATGAGCAACTTTAGGGAGAGAATAGGTAAATACAAATATCTAAAAGTATGTCCCAAGAGATGACATTTTAAAAATTTAATCTACCTGAGTTTTTTTTTTATAGTTACTAAGATCTGGAATTCCACATATAAAAAGTCAGAATTTTATTAGGATACCTCTGAAAGAAGGGTAAAACAATATATTTCTATGAACTTAAATGGTTTTATTAATATTACCTGATTTTTTCAATACCTATATTACAAGCCTTCACAAAGTGCTTTTTTAATAATTACATTTTTCAGTGCTCATCTGAAAATTTTAATTTTTTAAATTAATGGGGATGCATGTTTTTAAATGTATATTTTTACATGCACATTTTATATGTAAGCACCTCCTATATGGTCTATTCATTTAATTAGGCAGTCACATTTATACACAAATAAAATTACTAAATAACAGAATTGTGATTGCCCCCAATAAGCTTTCTTTTTGTATACCAGTGTGTTTGGTGCTTATATGATCCCCTTAAGAAAGATACATTGTTTAAAAATTTAAAAAGTAGCTAATTCCTTGTATCATGTGATTATATATATTAGCTCATACATGAATATTTAGAGTATATATATATGCAAAGTCATATATCCATAGTCAAATATTAAAAATATGACCAAATATTTACTTGCCTTTGCATTCAACAAAATATTTCATAAAATGACCATAAGTGAAGTGGACATTTTATCACACTGAGAAGACAAAATTTACACAAATATTTATGAACAGTATCTGCAAAAGGACAGATTTGATTAGCTGATAACTTTGATAATTAGCATCCATTAAATATACGTGTCAGGTTATAAATCTAAATTCTATTATGCACAACTTCGAAATATTAATTGTTATATGTATAAAATAGCTTAAAATGAAGTAGAAGACAATCAAATCTGCTAATAATTATCGTAAAACTGAGCATTTACTTAATTCACTTTTTTGTAAGAAAGAATACATATACAAATAACCCAGTTTATTTTAATTTTTCAGCTATTTAATTGTGTATTAAATACCTTGATACTGCATTTACATATCAGCATCAGTAGCTAAAATTTCCAGATATCTTTTCAAGATACCCAGTCAAGTCATATCCTGCAATGTCATACTTTTTCTCTGAAAGTTTCCATGATTATCTAAACTAAAAGTTATCTGATATTGATAGCATTTTAAGCCATTATCTGTCATTTGTCATATACTGCCTTGAATTGAATTTTTTTGTTTGTATGAAACCACAAATAGTTAGAGGACAGGCATTGTATTTTATGTGTGTTTATTTCTCTTTCTTCCAACCAATGGCAAATTGTGTCAGTCTTAGTGCAGGATCAATGAATAGATGATGAGAGATTGATTGAATGAATGAATGAATGAATGAATGTATTTCTGTGTGCCAGTGCATTGACAGTGAATATATGTTGCTTATCATAATGAAAGAAATGAGTCCAGGAAACAAATCAATAGAATCTTCTATATCTGAGCCCCATAAACCCCCATATTTGACCTTCCAACTCCAGCCTTTTGCTGAACTGGTTTCTCTGATAACCACAAAGCTTAGGTAATTTTTGATAAAACATGGGAGTCTTGAATTTTCAGTAGCTCCATTCATTTTCCAGGACTCGTGTGGTTGACCAATTTTACCTAGCTTGGTAAACTCCTGCAATCTGAGAGCACCAGTCTTACCTATTTTGTATCATATTAATCTCCAGCTTGTGAATATTTCCTTACAGTCAGTCAGTGGTTCTTCCTTTCCTGGAACTCAACATCTAAGGAGCTCAAGCTAATATCAGATGCAGAAATGCATGAAGACTGGCTATGAATGCCCTGTGAAGTAGTCAGAGGGAGGGGTGGGGCAGACAGACAGCACAACAAAGAGCAGGGGCAAGAGGACAGGCGGCCAAACCATTTGCAGTGTCTTAACGAGTACTAATTAAATGCCCTGTTTGAGGTAAATAATAGCTGAAAATAGCCAAGTTCAATTGTTTCTGATCAATGAGTAGAGAAATTGGTGGGATTGCTTGGTGGTAGTTCAATCATTAAGCCACAACACACTAAAATATCTTCAGAAGAGAGGGACATCAAGGTGAGCCAGCCTCTAAAGAGCCATTTGCTAAGTCCCCATTCCAGAACCCTAAATGAGGGAAATCATATCCAGAAAATAATTGCATATACCACAAACTGACCCTAATAAACACTCATCAAAAGAAACCAAAACATTGTATAAACTGGGCTTTAAATTCATTTATTAGCAATATTCAATCAACTTGGCAGTCCCCAAACTAAATCTGATTCTGCCTCCTAAAGCAAATTCCTATCTAGAGCTCCCAATATATATATAAATGGCATGTTCATTTTCATCTCTTTTTATTTTCCCTACGCAGTCTAATAAACTGAATTCCTAGATGTAAGCAGCCAGAGGGAGAAAGAAAAGTGATTCACATAATGCATAATTAACCCTTGAACAATGGAAAGTTAACTCTCTGCAGATATGCCAAAAACTGAAACGTTTTGTTGTCGAATTTGTTCTCCTTCTGGTGTTAACATGTAGAGGACATTTCCATTAGCACAAACTTGGCACCAAACAACCTGTTCATCCTCAAGATATAAATGCTACTCACCTTCCAGTTTGTTCTGGCAGGATTTGTAGTATGATGTCCTCTTGGGTAGTCATGTACAAATCACTCTCAGGGGCAAAATTGTATGAGTGCCTAATCCACTTTTGAAAATGAAAAAAGAGGTGTTTTATGAAAAACACCAAATATAGAAAGACATAAATTGTAATAAAAATTATTAGCACCTTGTACCTCCTGCTAATTGCCATCCTAGTCAAGAGAAACCAAAATAATATAATAAATGTTAAAGCTACATCATGATCATAATGCAAAGAATTATCTCTTTCAATAGTGAATGAAAAAAGGTAGTTAAGTCAAAACTTAATCTACCCATGCAGATTTAATTTAGGCTCCTTAGTTACAGAACTCCTCATGTCAAAGGAGGATATTAGTACTATCTATTTATGTTGTTTTGAGGATCAGAGAATAAGGCCTGTTTCTCTATTATATTAAGCACAGATATAACATTCACTCACTCATTCATTCCCTCATGAAATATTTTTGAACCCCAGATCTGTATCAGTTATTATTCTAGAAGGCAAAGGCTGATTTGTTCATCTATTTATGAGCTCAAATTATGTACCAAGTACTATTCCAGAGGTTAGAGAGCCTATAGTAAAAAAAAAAAAAAACTGAAGGTTCTGTTCTCATACTACTTAATTTCTAGAAGAGACAGGTGATAAACAAATAAATAATATAAGTAGCATGTTAGCTAATGACAAGTGCTGTGAAGAAAAGGAAAGAGGGAGAGAAAGGTAGAGGTAAGTTTGCAATTTTAAATTGGGTGGAAAGGGAAATATTCAACGAGGGATTATTTGAAGAAAGACTTCAATGAGACTAAAACAAATTTTCTGGTTGTCTAGACAAGAAAAATTTCGCAGTGCAACCATCAAATGCAAAATGACCTTGGACAAGAATGGGTCTGAGCCAGGCAGCAGTGTACACCTATACTCCCAGTATTTGGGAGGCTAAGACAGGAGAATTGAAGGTTCAAGGACAGCCTCAGCAACTTAGCAAGGCCCTCACCAACTTAGAGAGAACCTGTTTAAAAATTAAAAATTAAACAGGACTGGAGGTATATCTTAGAGGTAGAAGCCCCTGGGTTCAATCCCCAGTAACAAAACAAAACAAAAAACAAAGGAATGAGCCTGCTCAGTCTCACAGATATTGACTGTAGACTGATGATGATCAGAGGCCAGGGAGAGTAGTGAGAAGGGGGGAGACTGATCAAAAGGTGCTGAGTTACAGTTAGATAGGAGCAAGAAGTTCTGGTGTGCTACTACATTGTAAGGTGATAAAAAATAATGCTGATGTGTTTTTAAAAGGTAGAAGAAAGGATTGATTTTGAGTGTTTTCACCATAAAGACATGATAAATGTTTAAGGAGACATCTATATTTAATCTGATTTAAACACTATACATGGTATACATTTATCAAAATATCACATGGTATCCCACTAATATGTGTAATTTTTATGTTTTCATTTATCAATTTTGCTTTTTATTTAAGTACTGGGGATTAAACCTAGCAGTGCTCTACTACTGAGCTACACCCCTAGCCATTTTTATTTTATATTTTGAGACAGGGTTTTGCTCAGTTGCCCAGGCTGGTCTCAAACTTGTGATCCTCTTGCCTGAACCTCTCAAGTAGGGATTACAGGTTTTTGCCACCATGAATGGCTTTCATGTATCATTTAAAAATAACTTTAAGTTTCAAAATAAATTTAAGAATTTAAAATTCATATAAATGAATAGAAAATAAAAATGAGATACAAAAAAGAATGTATCCTGGCAAGTCCATATCCCAGGATCAGAGTAGGCAAACAGGAAAATGATAGGAGATGAACTAATGGAGGCAGTACAAGCCTAATCACATAGGTTCCTGTGTGTGGTGTAGTGAGGATGTTATCTTTGTCATGGACAATACAATGCTTAAATAAGACATGGTCTTAAGTCCCTCACTATAGGAGGGACAGATAGAGAAACAAGTTGGGATAATGCCATATAACTGAAGGGTGTTCAAGGAATCTTAGGCACAAAATAATGAGTGTTCAGCTGAATATACCTTGGAGGGAAGAGTCAGGGAAAGCTTTCCAGAAAAAGCAATAAATTCATTCTGGGCCTTAAACGATTTTCCCACATGGTTAATGAGAAGAAAAGAATTCAGTAGAGGACCAGCAGGGGCAAAGGCACTTAAATAGGAAACAGCATGGCAAAGTTGAGAGACAGTAGCACTGATGCTTAGCAGGGGAGTGGGGAGAAATGATGCTGTATATGTAGGCAGGGACCGATCATGTTGGGCCTTGATTGCCATGCAAAGATATTTAGCTTCATCTTGTAGCATTTGGGGAGCCATTGAAAGGTTTTAAGTAGAGAAGGTTAATGATCACATTGTGTTACAGAAGATCACCCTGGCAGCAGAGTGGAGGATAGATTATAGGAATGGGAGAATAGAGGCAGAAAAATGAGTTAGGAGGCAACCTAAATTGTTCAGACAGGAAACAATGAAGCCCTGAACTAGGACAATAACTGTGGGAATAGAGAGGAGGAGACATGTTCAAGAGATAAGAGGCAGAAAGGACACAATTTAATAACGTTTGGTCTGGGCATCAAGAGAAGAAGGAATTTTGGATTGCTCCCAGGTTTCTGCCTTAAACAACCAAGGAAGAAAAGTTATGAGAGGAGTAGGTCTTGCAGGCTGGAGGAAGATGTTACATTTGCTTTTGACTGTGTTTAATCTGGGGATTTTGAGGGAGCATCCAGGCCGATGTCTGGAAAGCAGTAGGATTTAGGAATACTGAAGATATTCCAGGCAGAGAGAAAGATAAATTTGGCAGTCTTCTGAATCATTAGCATCATGGTGGTAGTTAAAACTATGGAGTAGCCATTTCTCAAGAAAAATATATTGAAAAAAGGCAAAAGGGATCAGACCCTTGGAGTACACCACATTCATGGAACAGAGGGGAGGAGAAGCCTTTGGGGATTACTATGCACAATGCACAACTATTTAGTATGCGCCTGTCACTGTGGTGGATGGTCGGGGGACCAAAACAACTGGCCCGAGATTCTTCCCCAGAAGCACCCACAGTTTGTACAAATATAAGAGGTTTTATTACTATGACCACCAACCACAGGGTAATGCTCGTGGAGGGAATGCCCAAGTGTAGCAGAAAAAGTCATGCAGAATATTTAATTGGCATCCAAGGAGATTATTATAAGGGCAGAATCCTGGAAAGTTTGCTGCATGCATTTTTGCTATACAGTTCATTTCTGATTTCTCTAATGCTTGTATGTGTATGTTCCAGTGTTAGCATGGGTTCAAGCTATTGGCAAAACAAGCCAGGTGTAAATTATGGTAGAATTGAAATCGATAGCACTTTGAAGCACTGGAGTGCCCAGTTCACATCAGGGCGTGCGTCTGTGTTCACTGAAACATGGCTATCAAGTGCACCCCGAGTCATTAGATGTGTTATCCAGTGAATAACAGCATAATGATATTTTAGCAGAACAGCCTTATGATAAATTCTGCCTTAGTGAAACCCCATATACAGAGCAATTTCTCCTGGCCGTGTACATTGCATGGCAAAGAAAGGATATCCTGCTGCGTATCAGAAGGCTGTAATTTCATTTAGGGGTTCTATTGACATCGTAAACTGCAAGAGCAGAGCTCAAGTGGCTATTTAAGTCATAGGAACTTCAAGCTAAAATTACTGCCTGGTCCTAATCGCCACCTCCAGGGGACTCCTGCCTATACATATATGCTTTATGTTTCTATCTTTGCGTCTATAAATACTTCATCACTCCAGGGGCTGAGGTGATAAGCTCTCCTAAAATATGACAGATATATGTCACCGTTGCAGCTGGTACAGGGTTAAGGGCTAAAAGCAGTTATATTATTCATTGAAGGTCAAATGATAAAAGGAGCCAAAACCCCTCTCCTTCCCAACCAAATTCACTATACAGGTGTTCTTGTATTTCTGCTTTAAGACAATTTAAGGTCAGTTTTCCCCATTATATCGAAGCTAGAAAAAAGATATACTTTTAGATTTACCCATACAGGAGTGTTCACATCCTATAAGTCCTTGCCCTATTACTTCCTCTCTTTGCCTTGACATGTGCTCACTTGTGAAAATAACAGAATTATATTCATTGGTATTCAATGAAGTGCAGGTTATATAGTGCCCCATGAGAGTGATTTCCTAGGTATATAACAGGGATATTCTATCTTGAGGTATATTCAAACTGAATATAGGAAGCCATGAGAATTTACTTGAATGTTTATGCTCTAAGGAAAATATATTTATGTAGAATTTTAAATTATC
>PVLC010024498.1:0-24594 GCA_004027655.1 Graphiurus murinus | reverse complement strand
CCAAATCCAGCAGTAATTTTTTATAGTATCTGTGACATACTGTTGTAACCAGTCTAAGAAATAGTTTGTCTTTGTTTGGGACACCCATGTAAAAAGCAGGAAACCAATAAGTTTAGTTAAGCTAGGCATCCTGAGGTTATGATACAAAATTTCAAAAAAAATGTAACTTATCCTGATCCGGTCCTTTTGAATAGCACTCAAGTACTATGATTACAGATGTTCACCATCACTTCAAGCTTCTACCCTTCTTTTTTGTTTTCTGGTACTGAGGATTGAACCCAGAGGCATTCTACCTCCGAGATATACTCTCAGACCTATTTTATTTTTTATTTTGAAACAGTCTAAGTTGTGGAGGGCCTCACTAAGTAGCTGAGGCTAGCTGTGAACCTGCGATCCTCCTATTTCAGCCTCCCAATTACTGGGATTGCAAGCGTGTGCCACCATGCCCTGGCTACCGTTCTTTTTGCCTTTATTTATTTTTGCAGTACTGGGGATGGAACCCAGGGGCATTTTTTGCGGTACTGGGGATTGAACTCAGAGGCATTCTACCTCCGAGCTATACCCCCAGCCCTATTTTTTTTTGTTGTTCTTTATTTTGAAACCGAGTCTCACTAAGTTGCGGAGTGCCTCACTAGGTAGCTGAGGCTGGCCGCGAACCCGGATCCTCCAGTCTCAGCCTCCCAAATGCTGGGATTACAAGCATGCGCCACCACGCCCGGCTCCCAGGGGCATTCTACCTGTGGGCTACACCCCCACTCCTATTTTTTTTATTCTTTATTTTGAAACGGTCTCACTAAGTTGCAGAGAGCCTCACGAAGTTACTGAGGCTGGTCGTGTACCGGGATCCTCCGGTCTCAGCCTTCCAAGTAGTGGGATTACAAGTGTGCGCCACCATGCCTGGCTCCCTTCTTTTTATAAGGGCTTTTTTTTTTTTTTTTTTTTGCGGTACTGGGGATTGAACTCAGGGGCATTCTACCTCTGAGCTATACCCCCCAGCCCTATTTTTTATTCTTTATTTTGAAACCGAGTCTCACTAAGTTGCGGAGTGCCTCACTAGGTAGCTGAGGCTGGCCGAGAACCGAATCCTCCAGTCTCAGACTCCCGAATGCTAGGATTACAAGCGTGCGCCACCACGCCCGGCTCTTTTTTTTTTTTGCCATCTTTGGAGCTTTTTTGTTTGTTTGTTTCTGGTACTGGGGGTCAAACCCAGCAGCATTCTACCTCTGAGCTACACCCCCAGCACTATTTTTTTTTAATTTTCTTTATTTTGAAACAGGGTCTCACTAAGTTATGCAGGGCCTCACTAAATAGCTGAGGCTGGTGGTGAACCTGTGATCCTCCTGTCTCAGCCTCCCAAGTACTGGGATTAAAAGCATGTGCCACCACTCCCAGCTTCTTTGGAGCTTTTTGAATGAAAATTCTGGGGTGGGGAGGGGAGCTGAATCTTATTTGTATTTAAAACTGTAAAGAATATGGTGGTATACACCTGTAATCCTAGTACTTGGGAGGCTGAGACAGGAGGATCACAGGTTGAGAACAGCCTCAAGCAACCTAGTAAGACCCTATTTCAAAATAAAAAACAAAAAGGGCTGAGTAGAATGCCTCTGGATTCAATCCCCAGTACCAGAAAAAAAAAAAAAAAAAAGAATGAGTTTCCTAACCAAATAATCCTGTTTATATTAGACTCTGGCCTGCCTGCCTGCCTGCCTGCCTGCCTGCCTGCCTGCCTGCCTCCCTCCCTCCCTCCCTCCCTCCCTCCCTCCCTCCTTCCTTCCCTCCTTCCTTCCCTCCTTCCTTCCTCCTCTTTCTCTCTTTCTTTCTTTCTCTCTGTTTCGGGGATTGAACCCAGAGGCATTCTACCTCTGAGCTATACCCCTAGCCCTATTTTTTATTCTTTATTTTGAAACAGGGTCTCACTAAGTTGCGAAGGACCTCACTAGGTAGCTGAGGCTGGCCGCAAACCCGGATCCTCCTGTCTCAGCCTCCCAAATGATGGGATTACAAGCATGTGCCACTGCTCCCAGCCCAGTTTTATTTCTTTCTTATGTGGAAACAGCATCTTGCTAAGTTGCCGAGGCTGGCTTTGAACCTGCGATCTTCCTCGCTCAGCCTCCCAAGTACTGGGATACAAGCATGCCACGCCTGGCTAGACTCTTGCTTTTCTGATTGAGAAAAAACATTTGAACTTAAATCCTTTGATTAGAGTTCCTGACCATTCCCCTGGTTTCAGGTTTCTTTGAATCTCTTCTTGGAAACAGACACCTGTGGCATAGCACTTTCTTCACATTGAGCTAGACTCCTCTTCCCCTCATTCTCCAGGTGGCTGGGGAAATGTCATTTGAATGTGTTTTCAAAAAGTTTTCCTGTGAAGGTTATAGCAGCTATTCAGAAAGATGATTAGTGTTTGGCTTCTTTCATCTTGCTCTTCCTTGGTAAAGCTACCTCATGCCTGCCTTTGTGTGGAGCTCTTTTTGGAGCCAGGTGCAAAGAGGGTGGTGCTTCCTACTGGGAGGGTTATTAGCATTGTCCTGGAAATGCCTCTGGCAGTTCTAGGGTCTCTATTCTTTTGTGTCCTGGCAACTAGTATCCTTTTTCTTTGTGTTTTGTCCCAGCCTCAGACTATGGCATGAAACTGCCAATTCTACGTTCTAACCCAGAGGACCAGATTCTGTATCAAACAGAGCGGTACAATGAGGAGACCTTTGGCTACGAAGTGCCCATCAAGGAGGAGGGGGACTACGTGCTGGTGTTGAAATTTGCTGAGGTCTACTTTGCACAGTCCCAGCAGAAGGTGAGGTATTGATCAGTGGGACATTGCTACTCTTGGCCACAGAATATAAGAGCCGCCCCAGAAAGGAGGAACAGATGATCTCTGAGGAAAAGCTGGATCTTTCTGCACCTAAAGCTTTGTCTCATTGCCCATGTGACTGCACTTGCCTTGCGGGGAGTGACAGAGAGCAGTGCCAAAATCTTAGTTCTTGGCTACTAACTCATCCTGCTAAGGCCCTCCTGGTTACTCTCTCCTGCTTGGTTTTCAGTGCCTTCTTGTTTTAACCTCATCCTTTTTTTCTGTCCTTTCCTGTGAATTTCTTCCTTTTCAGTGCCGGGCTTTTCATTTGTATTCTTTGTGTGGAAGCTCTTTGGCACTGAAGGAACATAGTTTTGACTTGGCTCAGGTAAAGGACTCTAGCCACCCTGGAGTGTATCCAGCCATCATTGCTTAAATTATTTTTTAATTTAAAGTCTAGGCAGATACATAATGTTCAATTCCTTAAAGGGGCGTAAAGCTGATGGTTTTGACATTGTCTCCTTTTCTAATCCTGGAAGGTATTTGATGTACGATTAAATGGCCATGTAGTGGTAAAGGATTTGGATATCTTTGATCGTGTTGGACACAGCACAGCTCACGATGAAATCATCCCTATGAGCATCCGAAAGGGGAAGCTGAGTGTGCAGGGGGAGGTGTCCACCTTCACAGGGAAACTCTACATCGAGTTTGTTAAGGTAATGTCAAGATACTCTGTCTGAGGAAGGGCTCAACAGAGTGGGTGAGGGTAAGAAATTTGCTGCTATGTGGGGTTTACCACTTTTTCCCATTTTCTAGGGGTACTATGACAATCCCAAAGTCTGTGCACTCTATATCATGGCTGGGACAGTGGATGGTAAGTAGTCTGTGCACTCTATATCATGGCTGGGACAGTGGATGGTAAGTTGTGTTTTCTTTTGTTGTTGTTTTGTTTTGGTACTGGGGATTGAACCCAAGGGCATTCTACCTCTGAGCTACACCCCCAGTCCTTTTTTTATTCTTTATTTGGAAACAGGGTCTCACTAAGTTTCAGAGGGCCTCACGAAGTCCCTGAGGCTGGCCCCGAAACTGGATCCTTGGGTCTCAGCCTCCCAAGTACTGGGATTACAAGCGCACACCACCATGCCCGGCCTCAGCTCTATTTTTAGTCTTTATTTTGAAATAGGGTGTGACTAAGTTGCAGAGAGCCTCACTAAGTAAATGAGGCTGGCTGCAAACCTTGGGAGGCTGATCCTCTTGTCTCAGTCTCCCAAGTACTGGGATTACAAGTATGTGCCACCACACCTGGCTTTTCCACCTTTTTTTTTTTTATTTGGACTGAGGATATGGTTAAGGAAACCCTGGGGAGATAGTTTAGCTGATCATCATTTTGGAAATTGTATGGAATTCAGAATTATACAGATGAAGATGAAGTATTACATAGTACTAGTTATAAGCTTTGAAGTAAGATCTATGTTCTTGCTCCTACCAATTTTTTTTTTTTTTTTTTTTTCGGTACTGGGGATTGAACTCAGGGGCATTCTACCTCCGAGCTACACCCCCAGCCCCATTTTTTTTTTATTCTTTATTTTGAGACCGAGTCTCACTAAGTTGCGGAGTGCCTCACTAGGTAGCTGAGGCTGGCTGCGAACCCAGATCCTCCGGTCTCAGCCTCCCGAATGCTGGGATTACAAGCGTGCGCCACCACGCCCGGCCTTCCTACCAATTTTTCTCTCTTTTTTTTTTTTTTTTTTTTTTTTTTGGTGGTACTGGGGATTGAACCCAGAGGCATTCTACCTTCGAGCTACACCTCCAGCCTGATTTTATTTCTTATTTGGAAATAGTCTTAGTAGGTTGATAAGACTCTCACTACTTACTGAGACTTTCCTTGAACCTGTGATCCTCCTGCCTCAGCCTCCCAAGTACTGGGATTACAGGCATGCACCACCATGCTCAGCATTTTTTTTTTTAATGCTAGAGATTGAACTAAGGGACATTTTATCTCCCTGCTGTACCCCCTTTTTATTTTTATTTTGAAATAGGGTGTTAAGTTGCTAAGGGTCCCGCTGAGTTGCTGAGGTCCTACAATCTTCAAACCTGTCTCAGCCTCCCATATACTGGGATTACAGGCATGCGCCACTGTGCCTTATAGTCATTTGGAATTGTCTAAAATGTGTGCTCATTCCACAATCTATTTTTTTGACATCTATTTCCTAGGAGAAAAGGGCAAGAAGAGGGAGTCCATTAGGGTTTTGGTAGGTTCCGAAAGACTCCGGCATTGCTGGACTACACTGGGACAAAAGTCCATTTATTTATTTCTATTCTTTTTTTTTTTTTTGCGATACTGGGAATGGAACCCGGGGTCATTCTACCTCTGGGCTACACCCCTACTCCTATTTTTTTTATTCTTTATTTTGAAAACAGGGTCTCACTAAGTTGCGGAGGGCCTCACTAAGTAGCTGAGGCTGGCCTCAAACCCGGATCCTCCTGTCTCAGCCTCCCAAGTACTGGGATTACAAGCATGCGCCACCACACCTGGCTAAGTCCATTTATTAATATCTCCTTAACCCTGGGATCTAGCCTTAAGGTCTGTCTCTTGCTCAGCTGCCTGGCTGTCAGCCTCCCAGACTAATTTTTGCAGAGAAAGTTTTGTCTTTGTAACTTCTCCACATCCTACTTCTGTGCCTTTTCCCAACTTGTGTTCAGTACACCGAGGATCTCATCCACTTGTCTTGGTGTTCCTCCAATACTGTTTGATGGCACCTAAGAAGATGACATCTTATAGCAAACGGCTCAGTGTTTGAGTCCTTAAGGAAGAGGCAGGACCTGTACAGGGGAATCAAAAGGAAATGTGGGTAGCGTGTGGTGTCACACGCTTGTAATCCCAGCATTTGGGAGGCTGAGACTGGAGGATCTGGGTTCGCGGCCAGCCTCAGCTACCTAGTGAGGCACTCCACAACTTAGTGAGACCCTGTTTCAAAATAAAGAATAAAAAATAGAGCTGGGGGTATAGCTCGGAGGTAGAATGCCCCTGAGTTCAACCCCCAGTACTGCAAAAAAACAACAAAAAAAAGGAAATGTGGGAGCCAGATGTGGTAGTGTACGCTTGTAATCCCAGTACTTGGAAGGCTGAGACAGGAGGATCACAGGTTCGCTGCCAGCCTCAGCTACTGAGACCCTCCACAACTTAGTGAGACCCTATTCCAAAATAAAGAATAAAAAATAGAGCTGGGGGTGTAGTTTGGAGGTAGAATGCCCTTGGGTTCAATACCCAGTATTGCAAAAAATAAAAAAAGGTCTCACTTAATTGAATGTAATAGGTCTTACATAATGGAGTTTTCTTTCTTGTGTTAGACGTACCAAAACTGCAGCCTCATCCAGGATTGGAAAAGAAAGAAGAGGAAGAGGAGGAAGAAGAGTACGACGAGGGGTCTAATCTCAAAAGACAGACCAATAAGAACCGGGTGCAGTCCGGCCCCCGCACTCCCAACCCCTATGCCTCAGACAACAGCAGCCTCATGTTTCCCATCCTGGTGGCCTTCGGAGTCTTCATTCCAACCCTCTTCTGCCTCTGCCGGTTGTGAGAACAAATTACCACCTCGAGCAAGGTGGAGGGGAGTGGAAAAGAAACCAAACATTGGTTTTGGTTTCTGTATTTTTCACAATGATTAAAAACAAAACAAAACAAAAAAACCCAACAAACAAATCCCCCACACACAGAAAGTAAAGGAGATAAAAAGAGGCAGAGTGAGTGGAGAGCAGCCCTCCTCCACCACCTGGTCCCAGACCTGCTTCAGTCCTCGTCCTCTCTTTGTGACTGGCCCCTAGCTGTCTCTGTCCTCTCTGGGGTCCCTAGGGTAAGCGGACCCTTTCTGTCCAGGGGTCTTCATATGTATACCTAGTGGGAAGGACTCTGATCTCAGAGCAGTCACAGATCCTTTTTTTAGGTTAGAAATTAACAGCAGGGAAATGTCATCTTGTTACCTGAGAAGACCAGCACTGGGAGTTGGGTATGTTCTGAAGTCAGGTCAAGTTTTTACATATTCCAGGATTGAAAGAATGTTGTGTGAAGGTGTATAAATTGGATGGTAAAGACAAAAACAAAAGAGAGATTGAAAAAGAAAGAAAAAGAAAAGTAAGTGCTTCCTTACTTGGAAGCCTTTCTGGATTAATCCAATAATGGTTCCATCTCACATATCTGAGCTTCATCATGGCTTATCTCCCTGACATGTGCCAGTTAGAGAGCTGTCTGGTATCCACGACAATTAGTTTATGTCAGGTCCTCAAATTGCCTCTGACTTGTTACCACAGCAAATCATTTTGATTTCAGTGCCTGTTGGGGACTTGATTTTTTCTTAATTTTGTTTTTAACCTGTTTTGTTTGAAATCTCTTCTCCCTCTCAACTATCCCACTAAATTATTGCCAAGAAGGGAAGGAGACATGAGGATTTGGGTTCTCTCTGCTTGAATGTCTTATCCTCCACCACCTCACCTTGTTGGTACCTCCTTCCCTGGATCTCTGAGCCAGCAGCCAGGAGGACCTGACCCAGCAGTTCTTTACTGGCCCCTCTGTAGGGTCTTGCTGCCAGGGACAGGGATGCTTGCCAGCCTGCAGCAACAGAACACTTGACCTTAAAAGTCTCTTCTGGTCTTTGGATTAGAAAAGGCTTATGTTAGCATAACTCAAGAGCAACCTCAGAGACTTGAGCCCTACAAAGTGACTGACCACTGTTTAGAGTATCTAGTATCTGATGTTCATTTATTCTCGTGTCCTCTGTCACAGATCATTCAGTTTTGGTTTATGCCAAGAGCTGCCCCCAAGAAATGTCTGGTTGTATTGGCTCAGTGAAGTTTCTCATTGATTTTAATAGTGTGCTCCCCCACTCCTATCCTTCCATTTCCCCATTCAAGTAGAAGTCGGATTCTTGGTAGAATAGGGCTGAAAGATTCCCAGTCAGCCAGAGTCTTAGCAGCTCTAAAGCTAACTTTAGCATCTAAGTGTCTGTCTCAAATTTCCTAGAAAATTTTCTGCAGGAAGTGAGACTTATCTGTTCCCCTCCTCTCTGGTCACTGTCATCCATTTCTTAGGGCAACAATAAGGGAGAACTCAGGCAAGCTAAGAGGAATTTTGTGAATGGGAAGCTGCAGGATTCGCTCCAGCTGGAGCTGGAGCAGTGTAGAATCTGAAGCCAGGCTCATCTGTTTAGAATGTGTTCAACTTTGAGTTTGCCTTAAGAGGTCCGTATATTTTAACCGTTCCTTATGTGATAACCAGTAGCTCTTGGGCTCACTCATGTCCTGGCTTTGGCTCTTAGAGATTACCGCAGGCCAGCATTTAGTCCTTTGAGAATCATAGCTGTGAGAATTTTGCTGTGACTTGGGCCTCAGTCCTGGGGTCCTGAGTCAGGCAGCTGGATGGCTGTGGCCTGAGGCCGCCATCTGAGGAGTACTTCCCAGGATGCTCCTGAAGCACCTTTGCTTCTAACAGATGAGGTACTGTAGTCTTGGTCTTGGGAACCAACTGCCTGGGTCAGTGGAAGTCCTGACTAATTGGGCTTCTGACAGTGGTGGTGTTTCTGTACCATCACAGCCCCCAAAGCCGTGGGCTGCTGTCAGTACATTAGACAAGATGAAGGAGGGTTAGTCGCCTCCATTTTGCCTTGTTTGTTAGTTTGGCTGGGTCTCTGAGGAAGGAGGGGTCCCACCCCCTCACCTCAACCCATCCCTTCAGTGGTTCATTGTCCCAGAAGGAAACCTGACTCCTAGGGCCATGCCCTAACGGTACTGTAAGCCAAGCAGCTTTGCTTCTGCCTCTGTTTCCAAGCCCACTCCTTTCCCCAGGGAAAGGGATGGGTGCTTTCCTCTCTGGTTGTGTCCAAAAGGAAGGAACATCTTTCTATGGCTGACACAACTAGAGGGGAGATAAGGAATTGGGACGAAGTATGGTGGGGGCTAGGGTAGATTCCCATGAAGCCAAGCCCACCCAGCTAACAAGAGCTGCCTAAGGCTGGCAACAGCTAGCTCATAATGCTGAACTTGAAAGGTCCCCCCTCTTTGTTCTCTGCCAAGACGATTAAGGTACATGAAGTTTAGGTTAAAGGGATGGGATGGGGGCACGCTTTATTTTTATTTTTATATTGTGTATGTCAATAATTACTCTGTTCATCTTGCTTTTTGCACTGTTTGAGCTCCATTTGTATTTTGAGCTAGTGTGAGGCTGCACTATAGGGAGTCTGCCTGAGGTTGGGAGGTGTGAGTGAGGCCAGTTAGCAGGTGGGGAGGGCAGGCCCAGGATCTTCTTCTCCACCTGCATGCTGTCGCAGGTTTGTAGGGCCACTGAGCCCAGCTGGCCAAAGACCAGAGCAGCCAGCCAGGGTGAAACTCCTAGTGCAGTTTCTGGGAGGATTGTGCAAAGATACCTGCTGGAGATGGGCTGAGAGTCTACTATCTTGTCTGGTTTGAGTTAAGAGCCAGCCAATCTCTAATTGGACTGTTTTGGGTTTTACTCATGCCGACGGAAAAAATCATCCCAAGATAGTTTCTATATTAAATTAATTTTTCTGAAAAGTATCCACTTCTGAGGAGAAGCTGCTTTGTGGATACCCTGAGTTCTGATGATTTAAAAGGTAATCTTCAAGTGTCAGACTCCCAGGAGAACTAGCCCTGACCGCAGGGTTGCCTGTTGTGTGAGGGTGTGGTCATGTTTCCCTGCTCACTCTGAGGAGGAGAGGTCATGTTAGAGGTCAAGCGGGCTTTGAGATGGGGTAAAATTTGAGTTAAGCTTACCTCTTCCTGTCTGTGCCTGGGAACTGTTTGATCCAGTTTTAGAAGTATGGTTTGACTTCTTTATCTTTGTGGAGAAGCTTCTGTTTTAAGGAATTTCTCTTCCTTTCTGTCCTGCCTCTAGCCTCTCCTTGGAAGGCTTGGCCCTGGCTTCTAGAATCTCAGCTGAGAACTTCAGAAAACAGCAGTATTTTCCTTTTCCTAGCACTTAGATTCCTTTCCCTAGAAATTGGCTCACCTTGGGAAGCCCAAGAAAAGAATCAGCAGGTTCTCTACCCTTCCTGGGGATTGGGGAAGAACCCGCCCCGGTCAGCACAGTGCCTTTTCCTCTCCTGCTCTGAGCCAGGGTGGGTGTTCCCTCTAGATTCAGGTCTGGGCAGGGGTCTTACAGTCCCCACCATGGGGCTGCTTCCCCATCTCTTCCTTCCCCTTTGCTGGCCTACTTTAATTCAAGTGTCTTCTTGCCTTGAGAAGCCTTAATGGCATCAAGTGGCAACATGTAACATTGTCCTCCATGCCTCTCCAAAAGGACCTAGGAGAGTAGGTGAGCTTTCCCAAGTGAGAAACTTACAGCTGCTCCTGTTTTTAAAGACAAGGCCAGGGGAGGTGTGCTTTGGGCCAACTGCCATGGTCCCTGAGGAAGCAGATGGGGCTAAGGCTAAGAGTATGCTAAAGCAGAACCAGAAACACCCAGGATCTGTTCAGAAATCTCAGAAGAAATCTGCCTCTCTTCTAGGGAAAGATATAATTAGGGATCAAAGAGCTCTAAGAAAATTGCAAAGAAGCAGTAACATTGAAGCTTCAGAGAGCAGAGCAATTTTTCCTTTTGGTCTGAGCTAGGACTCTTTCTGTATTTGGACCTCTCTTGGGGCAAGAGGGCTAGATTTCCTCACGTTTTTATAAGACCAGCTTGGCACTGATGAGTTAGCCACCCAGTGAGGATGGGTTTCTTTGCACATGTGTGGCTCGCTGCCGATCTGGTTTGTCCTTTTCCAGCTGCCTTTGTCTTGCTTGCTTTGGGTGGCCAAATGATCTTGATAAGGGCAGATGACTGAGGAACTGGCTAGGTTGGCAGAAAAAGAGCAGGATGGATCTCTTGGGACGAGTTCCTCCCAGGAGTATAGAAACAGGGAGCCAGGATTGTGCTGGCAGCCAGGGAAACAGTAGTGCCTGTTGGAGTTGGCAGGCAAGGCCTTGGCAGCACTTGCATCCAGGCGGTCTTGTGAGATGGGAGCACACAACACCGGGAAAAAAAGAACTCCATTCTCACCTCTATTTTGAGCTCCAGTGCTTTATTTCAGTATGAGGAAAAACAACAACAAACTGAAGTGCGCTTTCCGTCCTTTGAAAGGACAACTGTCGGGAAAGGAGAGCTGAGTTGCCAGGTGGGAGGGGAGAATTGGCAGGGAGAGACATTATGGCAAAACCAGGGAAGAGACATTCTTGACTCCTCTCTTCCCTGGTGTGCCATGATCCAGGGAATGAAAAGAAATTTGACCCTGGATTAGTTTCCTCTTTGGATTTCAGGAATGTTACCTTGCCCTTCCATGAAGTTCTCCCAGGCCTGGACCAACTGCCCATTCTGAGCTCAAGGCAGTCCTGTCAACTGTTATGGCCTAACCCGGCTTGTCAGGAAACAAACCCCATGCCTCCACATTGGGCCTGGCTGCTCTACTCAGTACCAAGTATTGGAGAAAAATTGTCAAGTTCTTAGCCCTTGTAGCTCCCACTCTGGTTTCCCATCCTCTCCCTGCAGAGGCCAAACCAACTCTTTGTGTAGCCACAACACTTAAATCCAGCAGCACAGCGAGATGTACTTGAGGGGCTTTGAACCTGGCTGGCCAGGGAAGCAGTAGGGGTGGATAGAGCTGTCTTTCCTTCTGGGCTGTCTCCATCTGTCCCTACCCCTTTTGTGCCCCACCCCACCCCACTCCCACCAAAAAGTAAAAAATCAGGATGTTTTTCACTGTCCATTGCTTTGTGTTTTAATAAACAATTTGCAGTGACACTCTGTGTTGGAGTTGCATTAAACTTTATTGCAAAGATGTGATGTGATGGTGGGAAAAGGGAGACCCAGCGGGCTTCACTTGGCTATGAAGAGTTCCACTGTCAGTCTGGGAGCTGTTGTCTGTCCATTGAGTCATGTCTCTTGGTTTTCTTTTCTTTTCTTTTCTTTTTTTTTTTTTTGGCAATACTGGGGATGGAACCCAGGGTCATTCTACCTCTGAGCTATACCCCCAGTCCTATTTTTTATTCTTTATTTTGAAATAGGGTCTCACTAAATTGTCTCACTGAGCAGCTGAGGCTGACACAAACCCGGATCCTCTGGTCTTAGCTTCTCAAGTACTGGGATTACAAGCATGCGTCACCACGCCGGGCTCTTGGTTTTCTTTTTGCTGGGATGTTTAAGGGAATGATACTCTGCAAAACCTTGCCAGGCAATTTCAACCAGCAGCACATTCAAGGAAAAAAGTTGTTTTGATTCCACTTGGACTGAAACACCAGGCCCTGACCATCAGCCTCATATCACCCAGGCCTGTAACTGCCTCTCACTGTTCCCTTAGCCTCAGAATGAACTAAACCCATAGAATATACTCTTTTCCCCTTTTCTAGTGTGTCTTCAGTGTTGAGTGTAAGTTGGGAAGGCAGAATGCAGGAAGGATTTTTTTTTTTTCCCTATATTAGCCATGTTTTGCAGTTGTGGAACCCAAAGCTCAAAAATGTTCAGTAATTTGCCCCAGGCTGGCCAGTAAGTGGTCAAGCAGAGTTCAAACCCATTCTATCTGCCATCAAAGCCCATGCATTTTACAAGGCTATAAAAATAATTGTAGGGGCTTTGAATCTTGCAGTGAACCCTTGAAATGGGCTGGGCAGAATGCCAAGCACTTTAAAGATGTTATCTCTATTTAATCTGCCGCAAACCAGTTGGTGTTACTCTTAGAGAGGTAAAGTGACTTGCCCAAGGCCACACAGCCAGCAAAAGCAGAGCTAAAATTTAAAATCAGGACTCTTTTTTTTTTTTTTTTTTTTTTTAGGTACTGGGGATTGAACTCAGGTGCTTTCTACCCCTGAGCTATACCCCCAGCCCTATTTTTTATTCTTTATTTTGAAACAGGGTCTCACTAAGTTGTGGAGTGCCTTACTAGGTAGCTGAGGCTGGCCTCAAACCCAGATCCTCCAGTCTCAGCCTCCCAAATGCTGGGATTACAAGTGTGTGCCACCACGCCTGGCTAGGACTCTAACTCTTAACCATTACTCTCTGTTTCCCCAGGATGCTACATGACATGGCTCTAGAACCTACCTGCTGTTTCTCCAAGCGGGAGCAAATGTGCCTGGGTTCTGGGGAGGGAGGAGGAGGACTGGCCGACCTTCCTCGGTTATCCCTTGAAGGGCAGAATTCAGAGCTCAGCTCCAAGAATGATGGAGTCTATTCCCAGAGCCCAAACAAGCCACAAGGCCCACAGAGCTTCTTTCTTAGGTTGAGCCTACCCATAGCTGGAGTTCTTTACTAATTCAGACTTAGCTGTTGCTATTTCAAGTAGCTTAGCACAGGCTGCCAAGTGGGGAAGAGACCTGAAGAAGCCCTGCTCTAGGGAGTTGCAGGGAGGGAAATTGTCTGACAGAAGAGAAGCTCCTGGGCCAAGTGAGTTGGATCACTCCATGGGTCCAGATCTTAATCTTACTAAGGAAATCAGGCTCCCAGTTGGCTGGAGCCAGCAGTGTGTCAGACCTGTCTCCATACTTAACACTCCCCATAGAGGAAGAGAGACAAGATTTTCCAACACTTACTGGAAAGCTCCTTTTGGTAGCAGTGGTAAGGGGTCAAGGCAGAGGGGGTGGAGCGTGGAGGTCTTGCAGCTGGCAAGCCCAAGTCTTAGTTTTGTTTGTGCCTAACCACTTACATTAGTAAAAAGTAAACCACTTGCTTTCTGGCTCAGGTGTATACTATGAGTTGGTTTCCTGGGCTCCTTCGCTGCTTCCATTAAAATCTGTTGCTTCCTCAAGGCCTTGTTCCTACTGGTCTCCTCTAGGCGCTGACTTGAGTGTTGTTTTCAGTCCCATACTCTCCCATCCAGCTCCATGGCGACTCCCTGCTGTGTGCCTACTGAGAGGTCCTGGAGAAACAGGTGTCCATTCAGCGGACACTTACTGGCTCCAGCAGGGGGCTTTTTGTTGTTTTGTCGCTCTCTTCACAACAGCCCTAGGAAAGATGATGACTAGCCTAACTTACTAATGAGGAAACAGGCTCAGAGGAGAAATGACCTGCCCAAGTCACACAGTAAGTGGCAGAGCAAAGACTTGAATGTGACGCTGTCTGACCCCAAGACCTTCATTCTTTTGTGTACTGGAGATCGAATTCAGGGGCCTTCTACCTCTGAGGTATACCCCCAGACCTTATTTTTTATTGTGAAACAGGGTCTCCTTAAGTTACTGAGGCTGGCCTCAAACCTGTGATCTTCCTGTCTCAGCCTCCCGACTACTGGAATTACAGGCACATGTCTCTGCACCCTGCTTAAAACCTTTGTTCTTAATGCATGATATATTATTTCCAAAAAGGAACATTCCAGCCAGGTATGCAACACCATACTGTAATCCCAGTACTTGGGAGGTTGAGACAAGAGGATCTCAAGTTCGAAGCCAGCCTCAGCAATTTAGTGAGACCCTGTTTCAAAACAAAACATAAAACAGGCCTGGGGGTATAGCTTAGAGGTAGAATGCCCCCACCCCAGCAAAAAAAAAAAAAACCCAAAACCTTCCAAGGCTGGGTGTAGACAGAATGTTGATAACTGATGAAGCTGTGATTACGTGGGGTTTATTACATTCTTTTTTTTTTCGGTACTGGGGATTGAACTCAGGGGCATTCTACCTCCGAGCTACACCCCCAGCCCTATTTTTTATTCTTTATTTTGAAACCGAGTCTCACTAAGTTGTGGAGTGTCTCACTAGGTAGCTGAGGCTGGCCGAGAACCCGGATCCTCCGGTCTCAGCCTCCCGAATGCTGGGATTACAAGCATGCGCCACCACGCCCGGCGGGTTTATTACATTCTTTTTTTTTTTTTTTTGCGGGACTGGGAATTGAACTCAGGGGCATTCTACCTCCGAGCTATACCCCCAGCCCTATTTTTTATTCTTTATTTTGAAACCGAGTCTCACTAAGTTGTGGAGTGCCTCACTAGGTAGCTGAGGCTGGCCGCGAACCCGGATCCTCGAGTCTCAGCCTCCCGAATGCTGGGATTACAAGCGTGTGCCTTTTAAGACTTAATGATAAGCCAGGTGTGGTGGCGCATACCTGTAATCCCAGCATTCGGGAGGCTGAGACCAGAGGATCCGGGTTCGAGGCCAGCCTCAGCGACCTAGTGAGGCACTCCGCAACTTAGTGAGACCCTGTTTCAAAATAAAGAATAAAAAATAGGGCTGGGGGTATAGTTCGAAGGTAGAATGCCCCTGAGTTCAATCCCCAGTACCGCAAAATAAAATAAAAGACTTAATGATACAAGAATACATATGATAATTAATTGTTTTATATATATATATAAATGTTTTAAAAATTATACGGGTGTGGTGGCACATACTTGTAATCCCAGTACTTGGGAGGCTGAGACAGGAGGATCATAGGTTCAAGGACAGCCTCACCAAGTAGTGAGACTTGTCAACCTAGCAAGACCTGTTTCCAAATAAGAAATAAAATCAGGCTGGGGGTATAGCTCGAAGGTAGAATGCCACTGGGTTCAATCCCCCTTACCAAAAAAAAAAAAAAAAAAAAAAAAAATTATAGTGTGCATTAAGCATGAAAATCCCTTTTTATCTCTATCCCTCTAATTCCCTACAGAAATAATACAGGTAACACTCTGTCTTTCATTTGATATATATTTACATACATGTATATATAAGGTAGGTTTTTTGTTGTGTTGTTTTGGGTACTGGGGATTGAACTCAGGGGTATTCTACCTCTGAGCTACACTCCCAGTCCTTTTTTCTGCTTTGAGCCAGGGTCTTTCTTGGTTGCTGCAAGCCTTGCTAAGTTGCCAAAGCTGGTCTCAAACCTACAGTCTCCTGTCTTACCCCCACATACTGAGATTACAGCTATACGCCACCACTTCCAGCTGTATATATAGTGTTTTTAAACAAATGGGGTCAGACTATACATAACCAACCATTCTGAACCTTGTTTTTTTAACTTAATACGTCTTAAAAGAGTTTAGACATAGGTTGGTACAAAGAAATTTTCTTCAATCTAAAGGACTGCACAGTATTTTATTTTACCAATGAACATTTAAAGTATTCATTTTTTGCCAGTAAAATTGCTATAAAATATGCTTGTACATATATTATGGTGTGCATATGTGCAAGTGTTTCTCCAGAATTCCTTTAAGGAATTAATGGATCAAATAGTACATGGATTTAAAAACTTGAGAGAACTACTCTCCACAAAGCAATATAAATTTTTACTTACCAATTTACATGACTTTGGAATATGCTTGAATTTTTTTCTGGAAACAGGTGGGATATTAATAATAAATTAGTGGTATTTATTTATTTATTTATTTTGTTTTGTGGTACTGGGGATTGAACCCAAGGACCGTGTTTGTACATGCTAGGCAAGTGCTCTAGCACAGGTACATCCTTAGCCCTTTTTATTGCATAGGCTGCCCTTGAATTTGCTATCCTCCTGCCTCAGCCTGCAGAATAGCTGGGATTACTGGTATGTGCCACCACACCTAGCAAAAGAAATGCTTTTGAAAACAGCCCTTAGCCAGGGAGTGAAATGACTTGGGTATGAGGGAAATGATTCGCTCTCATCCCAGACCACAAGGTGTGCCTGCTGTCCCAGCCATGACTTGCTGGTTTGATGCATGCCACTTTAGGGAGGCAGCAGAAAGGACTTCACTTCCAGGCTCCAGGAGAAAAGCCCTCTGATGCCTTGCTTATTTTGGCTGCACCAGCTCTGGGCCCCACCTGCCTGGCCTGATTTGAGGCAGGTTGCCTAGCTGTCCCCAGACTATCTGGAAAGCTGCCATTATCACACCTCTTGGCGGTTGAAGGGACTCTCAGTACCCATCTGGGGTGAAAGGGAGGTCAGCCTTTCAGTTCCAAGTTTCCATGGCTAGCCCTGGGAAAACTTGCTGGGTGTGTGTGTGTATGTTTTACTGGGGATTGAACTAAGGGGCATTTTATCATTGAGCTACATCCTAGCCCTATTTTGTTTTTTATTTTGAATCAATGTTACTGCCTTGAGTGATCCTCCTGCGTCAGCCTCCCGTTGGTGTTACTATATAATGCAGTAATTATTTTTTAACCCCCAGTGTGTTACTATATGTTGTTGTTATTATTTATTTATTTTTTACAGCCAGGTGTGGTGCACATCTGTAAGCTCTGTACTTGGGAGGCTGAGACAGGAGGATCACAGTTTCAAGAAGAGCCTCAGCTAGAGCTGGGCGTGGTGGCGCACGCTTGTAATCCCAGCATTTGGGAGGCTGAAACCGGAGAATCCGGGTTCGAGGCCAGCCTCAGCTACCTAGTGAGGCACTCGCAACTTAGTGAGACCCGGTTTCAAAATAAAGAATAAAAAATAGGGCTCGGGGTGTAGCTCAGCGGTAGAATGCCCCTGAGTTCAATCCCCAGTACCGCAAAAAAAAAAAAAAAAAAAAAGAAGAGCCTCAGCAAGTAGTGAGATTCATCAACCTAGCAAGACCTTGTTTCAAAAAATAACCATAAAGTAGTGCTGGGTGTGTAATCAGAGGTAGAATGCTTCTGGTACTGGGGATTGAACCCAGAGGCATTCTACCTTCGAGCTACACCCCCAGCCCGATTTATTTCTTATTTGGAAACAGAGTCTCATTAAATTGATTAGCCTCCCGAGCCGGGCGTGGTGGCGCACGCTTGTAATCCCAGCATTCGGGAGGCTGAGACTGGAGGATCCGGGTTCGCGGCCAGCCTCAGCTACCTAGTGAGGCACTCCGCAAATTAGTGAGACCCGGTTTCAAAAATAAAAGAATAAAAAATAGGGCTGGGGGTATAGCTTGGAGGTAGAATGCCCCTGAGTTCAATCACCAGTACCACACACACACAAAAAATTGATTAGCCTCCCAAGTACAGGGCTTACAGGCATGCGCCACCACGCCCGGCCAAAAAAAATATATATTTTTAAAGAGTCTCTTTTCTTTTTTTGTGGTACTGGGAATTGAACTACATCCTAGCTCCCCTTTTTTTCTGGTACCGGGGATTGAGCCCAAGGGCATTTTACCTCTAAGCTTCACCCCTAGCCATTTTATGATTTTATTCTGTGGTATTGGGGATTGAACCCAGGGGGACACTACACTGAGCTAAAGGTATACTAAACGTTTTCTCAAGATGCCCACAGTTTATATGGCAGAAATTCCTTTGACTGTAAGACACATTCTCAAACATTTAGGGTGAGCCCGGGGGTCTGATGGAGAGCGTGGGGCTTCTGAGGCCCATCCCCTGGCAGGGCCGAAGCCGGAGGAGGCGGAGCGCCGCCGCAGGCCCCTCCCCGGCCCCGCCCCCGGCCCCGCCCCGCTCTCCATAGTTACGGCGCTGCGGAGGCGGCGGCCATCTTGGCGGCGGAGCGATGAGCGGGTCCAACCCGAAGGCTGTGGCCGCAGGGTCGGCGGCTGGGCCCCGGGGGCTGGTGGCTGGAAAGGAGGAGAAGAAGAAGACGGGCGGCGGCGTCCTGAACCGGCTCAAGGCCCGGCGGCAGGCGCCCCACCACGCGGCCGACGACGGCTTCGCGACTGCGGTCACGGAGCAGGACCTGCTGGCGCTGGACGCCATCCGCCCGGAGCACGTCCTGCGCCTCGGCGGGGTCACCGAGAGTGAGTGTCGCGCGGGCCGCGCCCTCCCCTCGCGCTGGGACCCCTGCAGCCTGCAGTTGGCGCGGCGCGCCGCGCGCGGGGTCCGCCCGGGCCCCTCGGCCTGCTCGCTCTCTAGACCTGGCGGGGAAGGGGTCCGCCTTGAGCGTGGCCGCAGCTGGCCCTGAGTCCGGCCGTGCAGGCTGCCCTTCTTCCTGCCGGCCCCAGTGCAGCCACTCCGCCCGCGCTGATACGGGAAGGTTCCTCGGGAGCTGGCTGAGCCTGCAGTCCCTCCAGCCTGGAACCCCGCAGGCATCAGCGAAGTTCCCGCCGAGCCAGGCCCCCTCCCGGGTCTCCCCCCAGCTTCCGCGAGCGTCTGCCGGGCCAGAGCCCCTACCTGCCTCCTCCGCCTTTCCCTCCGACCCGCCCCTGACACCCTTTCCCCAGCCCAGCCTTTCTTGGCCCCCTTCCCTTTTGGTCCTAAGCATTGCCTCTTTATGTGCAGGTGGGCTTTTCTTCAAAATCTATGCCCGGGGCATTTCCTGCAGATTTAAAAAACTACCACAGAAGAAAAGATTAATGAAGTTTCAGTGTATGTGCAAACTCCAACACGTGTATCTTGCTCTTGACATTTTTTTTTCCAGTGAATTTAAGAATTATGTCAAGGTTTCAGAAATACGGTTCTTTTTTTTTTTTTTTGCGGTACGGGGGATGGAACTAGGGGCATTCTACCTCCGAGCTACACCCCCAGCCCTATTTTTTATTCTTTATTTTGAAACAGGGTCTCACTAAGTTGCAGAGTGCCTCACTAGGTAGCTGAGGCTGGCGCGAACCCGGATCCTCCGGTCTCAGCCTCCCGAATGCTGGGATTACAAGCGTGCGCCACCACGCCCGGCTGAAATACGGTTCTTATATAAAGTCTTCTCATTCATATAAGAAAGGTGGAAGGAAATATATTGTCCACTTCATGTCCTGGGTGATCTCTTTTTCTGTTCACCAAGCCAAGCCCTGATTTGACACTCTTGCTAGTATTTCAGCAAACTTCTGCAGTACTTGGTTAGGCCTCACTTTTTCTGCCCATCTCAGCTCTGCAAACTTCTAATCCTGCCGCCAGGAAAGGTGCCAGGGTGTTGGAATATTCCCTTTGGTTAGCCCAGGGCTGCTCAGGTGTACCTCAGGTTGCTAGTGGTAGCACCAGTAATTTGGGGAAGGAAGTTTGGGGAAAGTAGTTCTTGGTCCAGCCTGTGTAAAAGGGAATCCCCATCTGTTAAAATGGTTTTAATTTGATCTTGTATATTTTGATGTCCCTATTTTCTATCCCTTTGGATTGAGACTATCTTTTGCATGCCTGAGCTCATGATGGGTTTCATTAAAACAGTGAAAAAACTGCTTCTTTTCTAAGTTTTGTTTTGTTTTTTGTGATATTGGAGATTGAACCCAGGGACATTCTACTTCTGAGCTACACCCACAGCCCTATTTATTTATTTATTTTTGTGATACTGGGGATGGAACCCACAGGCATTCTACCTCTGAACTATACCCTCAGACCTATTTTTTATTCTTTATTTTGAAACAGGGTCTCACAAAGTTGCAGAGGGCCTCAGTAAGAAGCTGAGGCTGGCCATGAACCTGTGATTTTCCTATCTCAGCCTCCCAAGTACTGGGATTACAAATGTGAGCCACCATGCTCAGCTTTATTTTTTATTTTTGAAACTGGGTCACACTAAGTTGCAGAAGGTCTCACTAAGTTGCTGAGGCTGGCTTCGAACCTGCGATTCTCCTGCTTCAGCCTCCAAAGTACTGGGATTACAAGTGTGCGCCACCATACCTGGCTCTAAGGGGTTTTTTTGTTTGTTTGTTTGCTTTTCCTAGGTATTGGGGATTGAACCCAGAGGCATTCTACCTCTGAGCTACACCCCCAGCCCTACTTTTTATTCTTTATTTAGAAACAGCGTCTCACTAAGTTGGGAAGGGCCTCAATTAAGTTTAGCTGAGGCTGGCCACAAACCCAGATCCTCCTGTCTTGGCCTCCCAAGTACTGGTATTACAAATGTGCGCCACCACACCCGGCTTGGCTCTTAAGTTTTCATGTGGGGCTTTGTAAGTACAGAGATGCTCAGCACGGAGCTTTCCACCTTCGTGTTTGCTTCTCGTTATCATACCATTCTAATGCTTGGCTCTAAGCATTTTCAGTGGGCACTCAGCACTCATTTCGAGGCTTGGGAATGGGCCATTGCAGCAACTTGGAGAAAGCGGCCCATCAGAACTTGGTGATCTTTTTTTTTTTTTTGCAGTACTGGGGATTGAACTCAGGGGCATTCTACCTCTGAGCTACACCCCCAGCCCTATTTTTTATTCTTTATTTTGAAACCAAGTCTCACTAAGTTGCGGAGTTCCTCACTAGGTAGCTGAGGCTGGCCGCGAACCCGGATCCTCCGGTCTCAGCCTCCCAAATGCTGGGATTACAAGCGTGCGCCACCACTCCCGGCTTCTTGGTGATCTTTTCTTAAAGAACTTTGTTACTCTTCTTAAAGTCTCATGTTTTATTTTGCAGTTATTTTGTGAATACTCTTTAAAGGCACAGAACCACTGTCAGTCTGTTTGAAGTTTCAGAATAATCAGTAATTCTGAAGTTTGCCATCTTACTGGAGACAGCTTGTAAAATGTGAAACAACTAACACAACCAAGCAATCTAAGATAAAGTGTCAAAATGAGTTGTGGAGAGGACGCTGTCGGGAGCCATCATAGAAAATCTCTTTGATTTTTAACATAGATCTCAGGTTTTGTTTTTTTTTTTTGGTCCTGGCAACTGAACGTAGCCTCTGATCTATACCCCCATTCATTCATTCATTCATTCATTTGTGTATGTGTGTGTTGTTGTTTTACGGTACTGGGTTTTGAACCCAGGGGCATTGTAACTCTGAGCTACACCCCACAGACCTATTTTTTATTCTTTATTTTGAAACAGGGTCTCACTAAGCTTTTGAAGGCCTAAGTAGCTGATGCTGGCCATGAACCTGCAATCGTCTTGTCTTAGTCTCCCAAGTACTGAAATACAAGCGTGCGCCGCCACACTTGGCTATCTATCTATTGATTTTTATTTATTTATTTAGTTGTGGTACTGGGGATGGAACCTGGGGGCATTCTACCTCTGAGCTATAGCCCCAGCCCTATTTTTTTATTCTTTATTTGGAAACAGGGTCTCACTAAGTTGTGGAGGGCCTCACTATGTAGCTGAGGCTGGCCACAAACCTGGATCCTCTGGTCTCAGCCTCCCAAATGCTGGGATTACAAGCATGTGCTACCATGCCTGGCTCTATCTATCTATCTATCTATCTATCTATCTATCTATCTATCTATCAATCATCTATCTACCTACCTACCTATCTATCTATCTGCATTTTTTGGTGCTGAGATTGAACCCAGGGTGTTGCGCGTGCAAGGCAAGCACTTTACCTCTGAGCTACATCCCAGCCTTTGGTGCTGTTTTGACTAGCTCCACAGGCCACAGGTCGTTGTAGGCTCTGCTTCACTTTGAGCTAATGCTCTTGGCAAATTTATCTTACTGCCTCATATGTATGGCCCATTGAGTGATTTTGTACAGCCTACAAACTAAGAATGGTTTTTACTTTTTTTGTGTGTGTGATTGAACCCAGGGGCATTCTACCTGTGAGCTACACCCCAGACCTATTTTGTTTTTTATTTGGAAAGGGTCTTGCTAAGTTGTTGAGAGCCTTGCTAAGTTGCTGAGACTAGCTTCGAACCTGCAATCCTGCCTCAGACTTTCAAGTACTGGGATTACAGTTGTGCACCACTACGCCCAGTTTGGTTTTTACTTTTGTTGTTATTGTTGTACTAGGGGATTGAACCCAGAGGCATTCTACCTCTGAGTTACATTTTCAGTCCTATTTTACTTTTTTTAAATTTGGAAACAGGGTCTTGCTGAGTTTCTGAGAGACTCTCTTAAGTTATTGTACGTGGCTTTGAACCTGTGATCCTCCTGTTTCAGCCTCCCAAGCACTGGGATTACAGGCATGTACCACAATACCCGGCTTTATTTTTTGTTTTTGAAACAGAGTCTCCATAGGTTGCTGAGACTCTCACCACATTCCTGAGGCTATCCTTAAACCTGTGATCCTCCTGTCTCCGCCTCCCCAGTACTGAGATTCCAGGCATGTTGCTACCACGCCCCTCATTCCCTGCCTTCTTATCCTGGGGTTGGCACACAGGCATTGTTTTGTCCTTTAGAGCAGTATAAGTGTTTTAAGCTGGATTCTAAAAGATTTCATCCTATTGTGACATCCAAGTTGATAGATAATAATAGAGTCGTAGGTATTTCCAAGAAAATCCCCCTTGTTCTTAGAAGTTTTCTGATAATCTTTTCTTTTTTCTTTTTTTTTTGCGGTACTGGGGATTGAACCCAGGGGCATTCTACCTCCAAGCTGCACCCTTAGCCCTATTTTTTTAGTCTTAATTTTGAAACAGGGTCTCACTAAGTTTAGGAGGGCCTCACTAAGTAGCTGAGGCTGACCGTGAACCTGGATCCTCCTATCTCAGCCTCCTAAGTACTGGGATTACAAGTGGGCACCACCACGCCCAGCTCCTGATAATCTTTGAGTCCCTACTTTTTTTCTTGTTATATCCTCTAATTCTTTCCATACAATCTTTGCTTATGATCATACAAAAGGATGTTTTGGGGAATATTTTAAGTGTGTAGAAAAAAACCTGAGTTTGCTTCAAAACTTGAGAGTTAAATAAATGGTGGTTAACAGAGCATGGTGGCACATGCTTATAATCTCAGTACTTGGGAGGCTGAGACAGGAGGGTCGCAGATTTGCAGCCAGCCTCAGCAACTTAGGCCCTTTGCAAACTTAGTGAGACTGTGTTTCAAAATAAAAATTAAATAGGGCTAGGTGTAACTTAGAGGTAGAATGCCCCTGAGTTCAATTCCCAAATTTATTTACCAAATAAATAAGTAAATGATAGTTTTGGAGGATTAATTAATAGCCTTGGTCTCTCCTTTCTCATTTTCAGATTATTTATGTAAACCTGAAGACAATATCTACAGTATTGATTTCACTCGCTTCAAAATTCGAGATTTGGAAACAGGGACAGTGCTTTTCGAGATCGCCAAACCTTGCATTTCAGGTAGGCCTCAAAATGAGGATCACTTGACAATTTGAGCAAAAATTCTTTGAGTGGAATGTTTTTGTGTGTCCTTTTTTTGGACTCCAGTATGTTCCACTCCTGTGGCCTTTCCCATGGCCTGGCATGCTGGTTGGAAGCTGCATTAGGAGGTTTGATGTTTGTTGAGTATCTACTCTGTGCTGGTCCCTGCCCACATCTTCCTACACATCACTTTATGTAGTGCTTTCATCTGTGAATAGTTGTTATTATCTCTATTTTACAGTGAAGGAGTTGAGACCCAGAATTTCCAAGTGATACTTTCCTAAGATCTTGTATAATTTCATCATATTTTCTCTAATCGGGAAAGGAATCTTTGGTTTTTTTTTTCCAGTATTGGGGATTGACTTGGGGCACTCTACCTCTGAGCTACACTCCCAACCCTATTTTTTATTCTTTTTTTTTTGTGGTACTGGGGATTGAACTTGGGTATTCTACTGAGCTATACCCCCAACCCTATTTTTTATTCTTTATTTTGAAACAGGGCCTCACTAAGTTGCGAAGGGCCTCACTAGATAGCTGAGGCTGGCCTCGAACCCGGATCCTTTGGTCTCAGCCTCCCAAATGCTGGGATTACAATCGTGCGCCACCACACCTGGCTTTTTATTCTTTATTTTTGAAACAGAGTCTCACTAAGTAGCAGAGGGCCTCACTAAGTAACTGAGGCTGGCTGTGAACCTGTGATACTCCTGTCTCAGCCTCCTAACTATTGGTGTTACAAACATGTGCTACCATGCCTGGCTCAACCCAGAGGCATTCTACATCCAATCTATACCCCCCCTCCCCTGCCCAATTTTTTATTTATTTGGAAACAGGGTCTCACTAGGTTGCTGAGAGCCTCACTAAGTTACCAAGGCTGGCTTTGAACCTATGATCCTCCTGTCTCAGCCTCCCAAGGACTGAGATTCCAAGCATGTGCTACCACACCTGGCTGGAGTCTTTTTTTTTTGCGGTAGTGGGGATGGAACCCAGAAGCATTCTACCTCCAAGCTACACCCCCAGCCCTATTTTTTTTTTTTTTTTTTTTTTTTG
>PVLC010024497.1:0-24567 GCA_004027655.1 Graphiurus murinus | reverse complement strand
TCTCTCTCTCTCTGTCTCTCTCTGTCTCTCTCTCTCTCTCTCTGTCTCTCTCTCTCTGTCTCCCTTGCTGTCATCTGTCTCTCTCTCTGTGCTGGGGATTGAACCCAGGAGCATTCTACCTCTGAGCTACACCCCTAGCCCTTTTATTAATTTTTTTGTTTTATTTTTATTTTGAAACAAGAGCCTCACTAAATTGCTGAGGCTGCCCTTGAACTTGCAATCCTCCTGTCTCTGCCTCCCAAAGTGTTGGGATTATAGGCCTGCGTCACGATGCCCAGTTTAGGGCTTCTCTCTTGAACAGACACCGCCTGGAATCGCAGAGGCCGGAGACACAGGGCTCATGAGGGCGTGCCCCCGGCAGGGTCACGGTGGGGAGGGAATGGGACTGTGCTCTCCACTCGGGCTGGTGGCTGGTGCTGGTTGGGAGGAGATGGGGCTGGGGGGGGTGCAGGTGCAGCCCCAGGAGGCTCCGGGGCATGGGAGGGGGGCACTAGACTGACTCTGGGACCTGGGGGTCCCCAACTTGGGTGTGGCCCTGGAATGAACCCTGTCAAAGCCTCAGAATTCAACACTTTAGTGGGCTTAGTGCAGAGAAAGGAGGGTGGGGTGGAACTGGGTGGTTTGTTGAGAACTTGGGGAGCCCTCCAGGCTGAGGTTTTAGCCCGGGGTTCACGGACCTTGGATGGGGAGAAATGACTTATTTATTTATTTATTCATTATTTATTTATGTGTTTGAACTGGGGATGGAACCCAGGTGCATTCTACCTCTGAGCTACATCCCCCAGTCCTAGTTTTTTATTCTTTATTTTGAAACAGGGTCCCGCTAAGTTGCTGAGTTCTTCACTAAGTAGCTGAGGCTGGCCGGGAACCCGTGAACCTCCTGTCTCAGCCTCCCAAGTACTGGGATTGCAAGCGTGCGCCACCATGCCCGCCTCAACACCTTTATTGTTATTAGCCTCTCACTGAAATGTTCCATACCCTTCCTGGGTGTAAAGGGGCATCAAACCTCAGCGCTGTGGGTGGCTTTTGTGACGGGAGGTTACAGTGCGTGTCACCCTTCATTCGAGGGATGGGGGAGGAAGATTCTAGAAACACACTACTCTTACTCATCACTACTTTAAAGTTGAGAGCACCCAGACTGGACTATTTCTCTCTCTCTCTCTTTCTCTCTCTCTCTCTTACTGGGGATTGAACCATTGAACCCAGGGGCATTCTACCGCCGCCTACACTCTCAGCCCTATTTTATTTTATTTTTTAATTTTGAAACAGTGTTTCCCTAGGTTCTGAGAGTCTCCCTAAATTGCTGAGGCTGTCCTCAAACCCGTGATCCTCCTGTCTCAGCCTCCCAAGTACTGGGATTACAGGCGTGCGACACCATGCCCAGCTGGAACTGTCTCCTAACAAACCTCAGCAGGCTGAATTAGCGGGTGGGAGAGGGGCGCCCCCCAGGGGCCTGAGCCGAGGGGTCTCTGTGGTCAGTCAGACCTTGGGTAACATTGTGCAATGGCCCGGATGTCTGTGTCCCCCCCAATTTCCAACCGCTAATCCCAGTGTGAGGGCCTTTGGGTGGCGCCCGCAGGTCTCGGTCAGTGCCTTCATAGGGGACCACAGGGAGTTCTCTCGCCTCTTTCCTCCATGGGAGAAAATGGAAGAATCTGGAAGAGGGCCTTCAGCGGCCCCGACCATGCCACCCCGGACCTCAGCTTCAGGATCCAGAGTGTGGGCATAAGTGCCTGTCATTTCAGTTCTTTTCTCCTCCTCCTCCTCCTCCTCCTCCTCCTCCTCCTCCTCCTCCTTCTCTTCCTCCTCCTCCTCATTCTCCTCCTCTTCCTCCTTTCCTCCTCCTCCTCCTCCTCCTCCTCTTCCTCCTCCTCCTTTTTCTTCTTCATTTTGAAATAGGGTCTCACTAAGTTGCTGAGGCTCTTGCTAAGTTGCTGAGGCTGGCCTCGAACTGGGAGGCTGGCTTCTCCAATACTGGAATGACAGGCGTGCGCCACATGACCAGCCGGTTTCTGTCTTTCAAAGCCACCCGGTAGTCTATGGTATTTTGTTACAGCAGCCGTAACAGGGGCCCCCGGGGGAGCGTCTTTTTGTGGGGCCCCCACCAACATGGAGGGGTGAGGGGCACCCCGAGGGGTGAGGAGGCTGCAGCCCTGGTTCTGGGCTTAGCCGGGAGCACTCTGGAGGGCTGTCATCTCCAGGGGAGAACATGGGGTTTTGCTTACCGGTGGCCATGGCAACCCTTTCTCGGTGCGGGCTGACCTTGCAGGGCTCACTAGCCTGGTTCCCAGGAGCCCACGGACGGACGGACGGACGCAAGAGGCGAGTAGCTTGGAACGTGGCGGAGGGAGGCAGGGCGGGCTCCTGCTGCCGGCCTTCGGGTAGGAGTCGCTGTGGGAGGCAGTGAGGGTGGCTGTGGAGGCCGGTCCCACGGGAGCCCAGGCTCAGGGGCACCTTGACCCACCCACTGCCCCTTCTTTCTCCCATCCTTCCACCTGGACATGCTAGATTCTCAGCTAAGAAGCGCACTTGGTTTACCTCTTCGCTGCAACAGTCTTAAAAAACTCTGTTTTTCATTTTGTTCTGGAAATTGAATCCAGAGACATTCTATCTCTGAGTTATACCCCTAGCCCTCTTTCATTTTTTTATTTTGAAATAGGATCTCACAAAGTTGCTGAGGGTCTTGCTAAGTTGCTGAGGCTGGCCTCAAACCTGCAATCCTTCTGTATCAGCCTCCCAAGTGCTGGGATTACAGGCATATGCCACCACGCCTGGCTCCAGTCTTGAATCTCTCTCTCTCTCTCTTTTTTTTTTCTTCAATACTGGGGATTGAACCCAGGGCCATTCTACCTCCAAGCTACGCCCCCAGCCCTATTTTTAAAATTTATTTTGAAACAGGGTCTCACTAAGTTGTAGAGCACCTCACTAAGTAGCTGAGGCTGGCCTCAAACCTGCGATCCTCCTGTGTCAGCCTCCCAAGTGCTGGGATTACACGCATGCGCCACCATGCCCGGCTCCAGTCTTGAGACTCTTAAGGCTTTATGACCAAGGGGCGCTGCCTTTTCCTTTTGCACTGGATGGGCCCCATGAATCATGGCGCTGGTCCTGTGCACACCTCCTCGGTGCCATGGCAACCGGCCCGCGTCCTGGGCAGCCTCAGCTTCCCAAGTAGTTATGATCTTTGGGGAACAAAAGGCGTCAAGGTGCAAAATCGGCCCCGGCGAGCTGAGCATCATGAAAAGCGTCTATATTCAGACTCCATCCTGCCCCAAGAGCCACCTGCGCTCAGCCCGGGGGTTCCAGGGGGAGGGTGGGATTTTATCGGGAAAAAAAGTGAGGACTGGGTTGAGTCTCTGTTTTAGAGTTGGAAATTAACGGGAGCATGATGTGGAACATGTGCGTTGGAACGTAATGTGAAACATGTTAAATGTCGTATAAAACGAGCTTATTTCCAAGACAGCTCACCACCGAGCCTGGTGTTCATGCCCAGCAACTGTGACTTTCCCTTCCCCTGCATTCAGTGAAGTTTGTTCTCTCTCTCTCTCTCTCTCTCTCTCTCTCTCTCTCTCTCTCTCTCCCTTTCTCTGCTACTGGGGATTGAACCTAGGGGCATTCTACCTCTGAGCTGCACGCCCAGCCCTTTATATTTTTTGTTTGGAAACAGAGTCTCACTAGGTTAATGAGAGTCTCACTAAGTTGCTGAGGCTGGCCTCCAACCTGCAATCCTCCTGTCTTGCCTCCCAAATACTGAAATGACAGGTGTACGCCATTACTCCTGGCTTCTTCCTCCCTCCCCTCTTTGAACCCAGGGGCATTCTACCTCCAAGGCACACCTCCAGCCCTTTTTAATTCATTTTGAAACAAAGTCTTGCTAAGTTGCTGGGGCTGGCCTCCAACCTACGACCCTCCTGTCTCAGCCTCCCAAATACTGGGATTACAAGTGTGTGTCGCCACACCTGGAAAAAAATGGTGGTTTCTCATCCGTCCTCCTCATCTTTCTCCAGCTGTGGCGTGGTGGCGTACACCTGTAATCCCGGTACTGGGGAGGCTGAGACCAGAGGGTTGCAGGTTGGAGGCCAGCCTCAGCAATTTAGCAAGGCCCTCAGCAACTTAGTGAGACCCCATTTCCAAATTAAAAATGAAGTAGAGCTGGGTGTGTAGCTTGGAGGTGGAATGCCCCTGGGCTCAGTCCCCAGCAATCTCCCTTCCCACACACAGGTGCTTATCACAGCGTGGTGACTGACAACCAACTTCCATGGGCCCCAGCCCCATAATTCCATTACAGTGCCTTTCACACCATTGCGAGCCATTCTCTAGGACTTCCGGGCTCCCGCTCGGGCTGTTTAGTTCTCTCAGTGGCCACCAGGTGGCGGCAAAAGCAGCTGCAAAGAGCGAGGTGAGGCTGGAGCCCGCGGTCAAGGAAGGAGGGAGGACCGTGGGGTGGGGAGGACGGAGAAGGAAGGGCGATCTGTGAGTCCTGCCCGGCCCTCGGGATGGGGCCCTGGACAACCGCCAGGAATGGCTGACTAGCTCGGAGTACGAGGATACACAAAATGAAAAAAACGCATTTTGCTGGACTTGGCGCGCGCCCCCGCGCACACACACGTAATCCCAGTACCTGGGAGGCTGAGATAGGAGGATTGCAGGTGCAAGGCCAGCCTCAGCGATTCAGAGAGACCCTGATTCAAAATAAAAAGGGCTGGGGATGTCGATCGGAGGTAGAATGCTTCTGGGGTCAATCCTCAGGACCACAAAACAAAGCAAACCAACCAACCAACCAAAACACACCCCACCTCTCTACCTCAGCGCTTTCCCTCAACAGTGAGCTCGCAGGAAGCAGGAGGGAGGCAGGGTTGGTAAACAACTTCCCCTCGACCCCTTTCTCTATGCATGTCAGCGGGAGCCATTGATAATGCTTGCAGAATTTCCAACAATTGCAATATCTGGTCAAAGAACGCCCTCCAAGTATTAGAATCATCTCTAACGAATATACAGAAACATCCTCCAGAGAGATCTCTGCTTTTGTTTTTGTTTTTTTTTGTGGCAATGGGAATTGAACCCAGGAGGCATTCTGCTTCTGAGCTACACCCCTAGCCCTATTTTTATTTTTATTTTAAAAGAGGGTCTCATTAGCTTGATGAGAGTCTCACTACTTGCTGAGGCTGTCCTCGAACCTGCAATCCTCCTGTCTCAGCCTCCCAGGAACTAGCATGACAGGCCTGGCTGAGAGAGCTCTGTTTTATAGCAGGTTCATAATATGGAACCAGCAAAATCTGTGAGTCACTGGCCAGGTCGAGTGGTGGTAGATAAGAAGCCAGAAAAGAGGTGACTCTGAGACTCCAGCGAGCTGCCTGACCCGGAGGCCTGGGCTCAAGTGCCAGCCCAGACACCACCTTCTTGGCCTCAGTTAACTCTTCTTCTTCTTCTTCTTCTTCTTCTTCTTCTTCTTCTTCTTCTTCCTCCTCCTCCTCCTCCTCCTCCTCCTCCTCCTTCTTCTTCTTCTTTTTTTTTTTGCAGTACTAGGGATTGAACCCAGGGGCATTCTACCTCCAAGCTACATCCCCAGTCCTATTTTTTATTCTTTATTTTGAAACAGGGTCTCACTAAGTTGCAGAGTGCCTCACTAAGTAGCTGAGGCTGGCCATGAACCCGGATCCTCTGGTCTCAGCCTCCCAAATGCTGGGATTACAAGCGTGCGCCACCACGCCTGGCTCCCAGTTACCTTTTCTGTAAGAGGAGAATTGGATAGAAAGGTTCCATCATTCTTCGGTCCCTCTAGAAGTCCTAGCTTTACAGCACCGATTGTGAAAGATGAGAGGTTTTGGCCAGGTGTAGTGGGGCACACCTGTAATCCTGGCATTTGGGAGGCTGAGACAGGAGGACGGAGGCCAGTGACGACCAGAAGCAGATCTGTGGGAGTTCTCCCAGCCATGGGGGGTAAAGAGCAGAAGGGGGTGCTGTCAGAATGGGGGTGGGATAGCCGGACATGGTGGTGCACGCTTGTAATCCCAGTATTTGGGAGGCTGAGGCAGGAGGATCGCATATTCTTTTTTTTTTTTTTTTTTTTTTTGCGGTACTGGGGATTGAATTCAGGGGCATTCTACCTTCGAGCTACACTCCCAGCCCTATTTTTTTATTCTTTATTTTTGAAACTGAGTCTCACTAAGTTGCAGAGTGCCTCACTAGGTAGCTGAGGCTGGCCTCGAACCCAGATCCTCCAGTCTCAGCCTCCCGAATGCTAGGATTACAAGCGTGCGCCACCACGCCCGGCTGAAGATCGCATATTCTTGACCAGCCTTAGCTACTTAGTGAGGCCCTCTGCAACTTAGTGAGACTTTGTTTCCAACTAAAAAAAATAAAATAGATCTGGAGGTGTAGCTCAGAGGTAGAAGGCCCCTGGGTTCCATCCCCAGTAATACAAAAAAGAAAAAGAAAAAAAAGAATGGGGTGGATGTTTCACGGGGCACACAGGTAGTATGTTAGAAATAAGGTATATTTTTGTTTCCTTCTAATTAGTCTAGTTTTGTTTGAGTTCCCACCCACTTAGGGTGAAAATCCCACCTTGGTTATTCTGGGGACTTTCTCTCCCCATTTTGGATCCCTCAGCGTGCTGGGGAGGGTTGGGTCATCTTTGAGCTTGGGGACCAAGTAATATATATTGCAAATACTTTCTCCCAGTTTGAAAGTTGTCTTTTATTTGTTTATGGTCTGTTGGTTGTTGCTGTTGTTGGTTCTGGAAGTTGAGCCTAGAGGCAGTCTACCTCTGAGTCACACTCTGAGCTCTTTTTATTTTTTATTTTGAAACGGGGTCTCAGTAAGTTGTGGAGGGACCTTGCTATGCTGCTAAGGCTGTTCTCGAACCTGTGATCCTCCCGTCTCAGCTCCCAAGTGCTGAGATCACAGGTGTGCATCACCACGCCTGGCTATTTATGGTCTTTTTTTTTTTTTTTTTTTTGACATACAATAGTTTTGAATTTTTGTGAAGTCAAATTTATCAGTGCCTATTTTTTCTTGTGTCTTGATTGTGAGTCAGAGCTACAAAGCTTTCTCTACATCCACGTTAAGAATGAATTTGCCATATGTTTTTCTAGTAATGTATGCTTTCATTTCTTGCTCTTAGGTTTTTTCTTTTTTTATGCTGGTATTGAACCCAGGGGTATTCTACCTCTGAGTTACACCCCCAGCCCTTTGTATTTTTTTTTTTAAACAGGATCTTGCTAAATTGCTGAGGCTAGCCTCAAACAATGTGATCCTCCTGTCTCAGCCTCCCAAAGACTGGGATTACAGGTGTTCGCCACCACGCCCGGTGATCACACTGTTTCTGAGTCTCAATTTTTTCACCTGGACGTTTGGACAATCTAGAGGGAGTGGGGAGGGAGGAGGAGGGAGATTCTACATCTTTAGCAGGAGAACAGATTTTTCTCATCCTACACTCAAATGTGCAGGAAAACATGCAACTTATTTTTTCCCATTGCCAATTTGGCCTCACAAGGATTCTCCATCCCCAGCAACCAGAAAAAATGCAAATTAAGGCGGGCGCGGTGGCCCAACCTGTGCTCTCACTACTTGGGAGGCTGAGGCTGGAGGAGGGGCCTCCCGTTTTGGACCTTCACCCCTGAAGAGAATTTTGATATATGTCAGAAGCAAGGCATGAAGAAAGTGTGTGTGTGTGTGTGTGTGTGTGTGTGTGTGTGTGTGTGTGTGTGTGAGACTAGGGATTGAATCCAGGGGCATTCTGTCTCCAAGCTACATCCCCAGTCCTTTTAAGTCTTGTTTTGAGAACCAGGCGTGGTGGTGCATGCTTGTAATCTCAGCACTTGGGAAGCTGGGACAGGAGGATGACAGGTTCAAAGCCAGCACTAAGTCATTTATCAGAGATTACAAAATAATGATGTTTCTTTTTGTGTGTGTGTGTGGTACTGGGGATTGAACTCAGGGGCATTCTACCTCCGAATGCCCTATTTTTTATTCTTTATTTTGAAACCAAGTCTCACTAAGTTGCGGAGTGCCTCACTAGGTAGCTGAGGCTGGCCTCGAACCCGGATCCTCTAGTCTCAGCCTCCTGAATGCTGGGATTACAAGCGTGCGCCACCATGCCCAGCTAAAATAATGATGTTTCTATTTTTTTTTTTTTTTTTTTTGGTGGTAGTGGTATGGGGGATTGAACCCAGGAGTGTTCTACCTCTGAGCTATACCCCACACCTTTGTTTTAAATTTTTTTGTTTTGAAACAGGGTCTCGCTAGGTGGCTGAGAGTCTTGCTAAGTTGCTGAGGCTGGTCTTGAACCTGTGATCCTCCCAAGTGCTATGATCACAGGTATGCGCCGCTGTGCCTGGCTATTCTTTCAAATTTAAACCTCAAGTCATATGTTTTCCCTTTGCTTTTGTCCTGGAGAAGAGTAGTTAGTTATACATTCTGACACTCATTCCGACACCCGCTGACCGTCCTGCAATCCAACCCTACCTACCTGGAGTTGGTGTGCAAATTCAAGAGCAAGATCTCCACCCTTAACACTTCTGGATTTTTCTACCACTGTCAACCCCTCCCTGGGGTCCAGTCACCTCCCTAGCTGAAATGCAGGGTTGGTTGCAAGGGGCTCATGAATACAAGACCCCTTTGCAGGGAAATTTCAGGGCGTTCCCACCCTTAACACTTCTGGATTTTTCTACCACTGAGGCAAGCTGAGAACTGGGATCCTCCGGTCTCAGTCTCCCAAATGCTGAGATTACAAGTGTGCGCCACCACGCCCGGCAAATTCCATGATTTTGAAGTTCTGTGCTGGGAACTGGGCACAAGGCCAGGCATGTTTTCTGTTGGGGAACCGTGAGCACAGGCAACAGATGTGAACCTTTAAGTCAGGGGAGAGGAGGTTAAACGCTGGGCCTTCAAGACTCTCGGAAGCTAGAGTCTGAGAAGACGCCTTTAGACTTGGCAAGAAGTTCCTCCTGGGAGAGGCGGCAAGAAGGCGGAGGAGAAGAGCCCCAGGTAATCTGTGGAAAGCTTCGTGTGGCCGGCAGGGGAGACTGTGTGCGCCAAGGAAGAGCCAGGCGGTGAGGGAGCTGGAAGATGGTGCCCACAAGCTCAGAGCGCTGGGAGCAGAGAGAATCCTCCTCCTCCTCTTCTTCCTCCTTCTCCTCCTCCTCCTCCTCCTCCTCCTCCTTCTTTTGTGATACCAAGGATTGAACCCAGAGGCTTTCTACCTTTGAGCTACACCCCAGCCCAATTTTATTTCTTATTCAGAAGCAGGGTCTCACAAGGTTGATGAGAGTTCCACTGCTTGCTGAGGCTGTCCTCGAACCTGCGATCCTCCTATCTCAGCCTCCCAAGTACTGGGATGACAGGTGTACACGACCGTGCCTGGCTTGAGAGAATACTTCTTAAAGAGTACACGCAGCAAGGGAAGGAGAGGTGGTAGCCAGCGAGTGAGGCCTGGACCCGGCCTGCTTTTGCAGGGTGAACTAGTTCGTTCAAAGCAATTGCTGGAAGACCTCTAGAAGTTTCTTCTAGCAAGATCATCCCAGGATTAAACGATTTCTGAGCGAGACCATCTCGTTCACGATGGGATCGATCCTAGCTCCGCAACTTCCTGGCGTCTGCACTGGCTAGAAATAAAGAGATACATGGGCAATGTTTCCCAACCTTTGGTTAAAAGAATCTGGAAAAGTTGGGCGTGGTGGCACACACCTGAAATTCCAGTTTTCGGGAGGCTGAGCCAGGGGGATCACAGGTTCAAGCCCAGCCTCAGCAACTTAGTGAGGCCCTCAGCAATTTAGTGAGACCCTGTTTCAAAAATTTAAAAAAAGGGTGGGTGGGTGGGTGGGCATGGTTGTGCACGCCTGTACGTAATCCCAGTACTTGGGAGGCTGAGACAGGAGGACTGCAGGTTTGAGAGCAGCCTCAGCCACCTAGTGAGATGGATTCTGTTTCAAAACAAAAAGTAATTTTAAAAAAGGGCTGGGAGCATAGCTCACAGGTAGAATGCCCCTGGGTTCGATCCTCAGTATAACAAAAAGGGGGGTAGGGGGGCACAGTGGAGAATGCCCCGGACACACACACAAAGAAAAAAAAGTTGGAAGAAAAAAAATGTATATGTATGTACATATTGCATCTAGGAACAAAACTATGGCCAGAGATACCATTTTTTTCTTAACTGACGGTGCAGGTCTTGATGACCAGGGCAAAACCAGCAGCTGAAGGCACAGGGATTTCTCTAATGCAGGAGTTCGGGGGCGGGGGCAATTTCACTCCTTAGAGGACAATGACAATGTCTGGAGACACTTTTAACCGTTCCCCCTGGGGGGCATGCAGTGGCACAGACTGGAGACCCTGCTCAGGATCCAACGAGGCATAGGACAGCCCCCGAGATAAAGCTGGCCTGTCCCTAAATGTGAGCTGTGTCCCAGGTGAGAAGCTGCCTTAAAGAAAGAAGCTGGGCAGGGAGGCAGAAGCGAGCAGGGGTGCAGGGTGGGCTGGGGGACCACACCCTGGGGGGGTGTGCCGAGTGGATCTTGCTGGGGGAGCTTTGCACAGGTGCAGCCGAGACTCATGGGGGACGGATACAACCCGCGTCCACAGTCTTCTTTGCCCCTTCCTCTGTAACCTCATTGATTCTGCGCATATCAGAAATATAATCGAAATCGCTGAACGGTGCTTTGACTAGAATCCCCCCCGTTTTTGACCTCGTTTTTACCTTTTCCCTTTCGGTTCTTCCTGATTAGCTGGTAAACCACTGTAGGTGTAGTTGCTGCTTTGAGGGCCGTGAATACTAAATCAGCACCTACAGACATGGAGCCTGCAGCCCAAAGCCAGGAAGGGCCACGCTCCTGCAGGGGAACGTTTGACAATGTTTGCTGACATTTGGGGTTCGGGGGGTGCGTGCCTCTGGCTCCTAAGGGCCGGAGACCAAGCACCTTCAGTGTCCCTGCAACAGAGGACCGGTCAGCCCTCCTGTCAACAGGGCTGAGGTTGGGGATGCTGAGCCGTGACATGGGCTGCTCAGATTACTTGTGGCGGGGTGGGGCAGGGGACCCCATGTTTTGGCTCTCCCCTAGGTGTCTGAGTTGGGGTGTCTTTGTGGCTCAGGTATCCCAAGCTGCTCCGGGCAGATGTTCTTTGGTTTCAGCCTGTTAACAGGGCTCTCTGCCGATGGTGCTTGCTTTACATTATTACACTCACTGGTACTTTCCAGGGCTGTATGGGGTATCCGGCCCCATCTTTGAAGCAGGGAGAGGATAACCACTCCTTGGCTTCTTTTGCCAGAAAATGCCAACACCACCGGTCTCCTCCGCCCACGTCGCCAGTGGGTTCCGCTGGGTCCAAGATGAGAGGCCTAAATGCGGGAGAGAAGGTATTAGAAATTGGGTTCAGTATTCCAGCACTGGAGGAGGAAGGGCTCGTGGAGGGAAAGGAGGAAGAGGAGGAGGAAGGAGAGGATCCCTTCCAAAATGGGTGGCTTCAGCCAAGCATGGTGTCCCATGTACTTGGAAGACTGAGACAGGAGGATGGCAGGTTTGAGGACAGCCTCAGCAAGTAGTGAGACTCATCAACCTAGCGAGGCCCTGTTTCAAAGTAAAAATAAGATAGGGCAGGGGGTGTAGCTTGGAGATAGAATGCCCCTGGGTTCAATCCCCAGTACCACAAACAAAATATGTAGGTTCAAAATTTGGGGACTGAGCTAAGCACCGTGGCATATTCCTGCAATCCCAGGATTTGGGAGGCTGACACAGGAGGATTGCAGGTTCAAGGCCAGGCTCAGCAACTTAGCAGGACCATGCCTGTTTCAAAGCAAAACATAAAAAGAAGGGCTAGGGGTGTAGCTCAGAGGTGGAATGCTCCTGAGTTCAATTCCCAGCACCCCCCCTCCCCGCCCCCAAACACATACAATGAATCCCGGGCTTGACCTATTTTCAGCAATAAAACAATATGTCTTTATAGCTTAGCTATCAACAACTTAAATGTGCAAACACAGTTCAAAGTAACTTCCTCCGCATTAAATTATACTTGTAGAAAATGTTTTTAAAGCTGTTACTTACTCTACACAAAAGACACACAATGTAACTACTTCTTCCTTACTGAAGGAGCATGATGTGAAGCTTTATGAAATACAATGTTGCCAAGCAGGCCACTTCCCAGTTTTCTCTCTATTCTTTCTCCAGGCTGCTTTGCTTTCTCTTTCTTTTCCTCTTGCTTTCATTGTTTTTGTCTCCTTCTCCTCCTCCTCCTTCTATTTTTTTTTTTTTGTTGTTGTTACTGGGGATTGAACCCAGGGGCATTGTACCTCTGAGCTAGACCCCCAGCCTGATATATATATATATATATATATATATATATATATATATATATATATATATATATATATATATTTATGTGGAACATATATTTAATGTGGAAACAGGGCCTCACTAAGTTGCTGAGGCTGGTTTTGAACCTCCAATCCTCCTGTCTCAGCCTCTCAAGTACTGGGATTACAGACCTGCTCCACTACATGAAGCTCCTTACTCTTGCTGAGGGTCTGAAGGGTAGACAAAACCTACTCTAATAAGAAAAACTAATAATAAATTGGCCTCTGAATTATAGTGCTGTTTCTCAGAGGCATTATTCCAACTGGAACTGTCTTCTACCTGCTACCAAGTCCACGAGCTCCCTTTCCAGCCCAGAAGGAAGAAAGCAGGCAGGGATTGCGCGCCTGACCCTCTTCTCCATCCCTTCTGGACAACTCGTCCCTCCACCTCCCTCCAGGTTAATCTCTGGAGACTGAGCAGTGCTACGGTTCGCACTTTCCCCCTCGGGAATGAATTATGATCCCAGGGGAGGGGAAGCCAGGTCACTGAAACAGCGTTGAAGGGAATCAGGTTAATTAGGAAAGGGGGCAGGGGTGAGGTGGGGCACCTAGTTTTCTGCATCTGCGACAGCAGGAATTTCCTCATCTTCTCATCTTTAGCATTGTAATTGACGGTCCAGAAGATGCAGAGGTCCTGATACTTCATGACCAGCTCCAGGACTGTCCGGAAACCCTCTGCGGTGGAAAAGTCGTCCATGCGACTCCCGTGTTCCCAGGCGTAGACGGTGAGCAGCTCCAGGGCATACTTGGGGGGCAGTGACCCCTTGGACTTCTTTTTGCTTTCACACTGAGGGAAGAGGGGGAAGACCTGAAGACTTCGGTGAGAGAGGGGGCCCAAGGAGCACAGCGGGAGCCGTGTGCCTGCTGGGGCCTCGGCGCTCTGCAGTGAAGAGGGCTCCATGGGCCCGAGGAGCTCGCCCAGCAGCTGCCAATGCCACACACAAGCTTCTCGCTTGAGCTTTGGCTCCTAAGATGCCTCATGCACAGCCACAGTTTGCAAGAAACCCGCTGATTATGGGCGCAGATGTTTTACCTACGCCATCGCTCACCCTACCAAGGAAGTGCCCTGCAGAGCAGGCACAAGAGCTCCGTTTTATTTTACTTGTTTTCTTTTTTTTTTTTTTTTTTTTTTTTTTTTTTGCGGTACTGGGGATGGAACCCAGGAGCATTCTACCTCCGGGCTACACCCCCAGCCCTATTTTTTACTCTTTATTTTGAAACAGGGTCTCACTCAGTTGCTGAGGGCCTTACTTAGTAGCTGAGGCTGGCGGTGAACACTTGAACCTCCTGTCTCAGCCTCCCAAGTACTGGGGTTACAAGCGTGCGCCACCATGCCTGGCTTCTATTTTGTTTTTTAATTTTGAAACCAGATTTTGCCGGATGTGGTGAAAAAATGCCCCTGGGTTCAATCCTCAGTAACACACACACACACACACACACACACACACACACAAAAAAAAAAAAAAAAAAGAAAAAGAAAAAGAAAAAAGAAAAGAAAGAAAGAAACCAGATTTCACTAAGTTGCTGAGGCTGCCCTCGAACCTGTGATCCTCCTGTCTCAGCCTCCCAAATACTGGCAATAGCAGCGTTGACAATAGGAGATACTGTATACCTGAGCCAAGTTAATAGGGGGAGTGACAGGAACTCTTAAAAGATTTCAAAGATCCCCAGGGCTTAAGCAGGGGGTGGGTTCCCTAGAGGGTGGGGCCCCCAGCATGGGAAATTTGGGCACACAGGGCATTTAGTAAATGTTGGTTTCATGGTCACATCTTACTGGTAAAAATAATAACCAGGGTCAGGTGTGGTGGTGCACGCCTGTAATCCCAGTACTTGGGAGGCGGAGATAGGAGGGTTACAGGTTCGAAGCCAGCCTCAGCAATTTAGCGAGACCGTCAGCAACTTAGTGAGATTCTGTTTCCAAATAAGAAATAAAAATAGGGCTTGGGTTGTAGTTTGGAGGTAGAATACCCTGAGTTCAATCTCCCAGCACCATTAAAAAAGAAAGAAAGAAAAGAAGAAGAAAACAAAGGCAGATGGCTAGAACGGGGGCTATTATACCTGCTTATACCAATGTTTCACCAGGCGAATTAAATCCTTCAGCTTGGTAGGCTTGGAGGAGATGAAATCACGCTGCAGCTCCGTAAAACAGGTGGAAAACTCTCCCCCCAGGATGTCTGAGGATTGGTACAGATCGATGAGTTCTGAGTAGTCCTCAGGGCGGGGTGTGGAGCCCGCATTCAGTTGACCTGGCGAGGAGAGAGTTACAGCAAGTGTTAATACGTACAGCAAGAAACAGTAACAGGACATATTCTGTTTGTTTTTTTGCAGTACTGGGGATTAAACTCAGGGGCATTCTACTTCTGAGCTACACCCCCAGCCCTATTTTTTATTCTTTATTTTGAAACCGGGTCTCACTAAGTTGTGGAGTGCCTCACTAGGTAGCTGAGGCTGGCCTCGAACCCAGATCCTCCGGTCTCAGCCTCCCGAATGCTGGGATTACAAGCGTGTACCACCATGCCCGATTCATCAGGACATTTTTGACAGCAGGTGTGGTGGCCCGCACCTGTCATCCTAGGACTTGGGAGGCTGAAACCGGAGGATCACAGGTTCGCGGCCAGCCTCAGCTACTTAGTGAGACCCTCTACAACGTAGTGAAACCCTGTTTCAAAAATAAAGAATAAGAAATAGGACTGGGGGTATTGCTCAGAGGTAGAATGCCCCTGGGTACAATCCCCAGTACTACAAAATAAATAAGAAAGAAAGAATAAAAAATAGGGCTGGGTATGTAGCCTGGAGGTACAATGCCACTGGGTTTCATCCACTATTGAAAAAAAAAAAAAAAGAAAAAGAAAAGAAAAATCTCTGTGCTCCGGACCTGGGCTCCTGGCACGCTCACCTAGCGCGTTAAAGGCCGGCAGCACGTCGAAGTCGACCCTCTCGTGGCCGTGCCTGGATCTCAGGGAGAAGCTCAGCACCCGGGGCGTCTTCCACTTGGACATCTCGAAGGTGACTTGGAACTGCTTCCCCCGCGCCCAGGTTTCCAGCTGTTCCTGGATTTCCCGGACGATCTTGCTGCGTTCGTTCTTTTGGGAGGTGTAGCTTCTCAGGGAACTGGGGAACACCACCAGGTCGGCATCAGAGCCGGTCTTCAGGGCGGTGCCTTTGGCGGCGGATCCTCCCTGGGGAAGACGGGGTAGGGGGGTGCTGAGATGCAGCGTTTCCTGGACCCTGGAGGGGGTAGCACTAGGCGGGGCTAATTTATGACCTTGCCAATGGCAAGTTCCATCTAGTTAGGACTGAGCCCAAAGTATTGTGTTTCATTTTTTAAAATTAGTTAATTAATTAATTAATCTATACTGAAGGTTGAACCCAGGGGTATTTTACCTCTACACCCCCCAGCCCTATTTTATTTTTTTGTTGTGTGGAAACAGGGTCTTACTAAGTTGCTGAGACTGGCCTCGAACTTTCGATCCTTCTGTCTCAGCCTCCCAAATACTGGGATTACAGGCACTCGTCACCACATCCGCCTAGAATGTTTCATTTTATAAGCAGATACTATGTTTCCACAGAGCTAATGTACTGTTTACCAGCAAACAACACTAGCTAAGAGTAAGTGATTTACTTCTTTCTTTGGTACTGGGGATTGCACCCAGGGCCACTCACCTCTGAGCTATACCTTCAGCCCCCCTCCCTTTTTTTTTTTTTGTTTGTTTGTTTTGTTGTGTAACAGGGTCTTGCTAAGTTGCTGAGGGTCTCACTAAGTTGCTGAGGTTGCCTTCAAACCAGCAATCCTCCTTCCTCAACCTCCCAAGTACAGGGATTGTGTGCCACCACACCTGGCAATAGGCGATTTCCTATCTATCTATCTATCTATCTATCTATCTATCTATCTATCTTCTTGATTTCGGCATAACCTTTGAGTTACACCCCCAGCCTGATTTTATTTCTTATTTGGAAACAGGGTCTTGCTAGATTAATGAGTCTCACTACTTGCTGAGGCTGTCCTCAAACCTGGGATCCTGCTGTCTCAGCCTCCCAAGTACAGGGATTACAGGCATGCGCCACCACGCCCAGCATTAGGCAATTTCTTAACTGCCAATGCCTGTCTTCCTACCTTCTCCTTCTAAGTACCACAGACCTTCCCTTCTGTGTTTGCTATCATGTTAACAGGGTGTCCAGAAGGAAAAGAGACCCCCCCCCACACACACACTTCCACAATTCTAGCACTGACCATGAACTCAGGGCCAGTTAAGCTCAGCAAGGCAGTGCAGCCATCGCTCGCAGCAATGGGGCTGAGCCTCAGACTTCGAAACTTATGTGCACCCAGGTCTGTTTTTGTAGCATGGCAGATGTTTTTTACACACTTGTGAAAGCCCTCCCGCACCCCACTCCCAACTGTGAGCACATGCTTATCTGATCCTGTGATGGACAAACAGAGGGTCTGGAAGAAGCCAGTCAGTCCTGTGAACCCCAGAGGGAGCTGTTTTCAGGTTGAATATACACCAAGCTTAGAAGCTGCAGCGGATTGAAGCCTGGCCCCTCAAAACGATCTGTCTGCTGGGAACTCTTGGGTGTCACTACAGTTTCCATCAGGAGCACCCCTCAAGGTCCCTGTGTTAAAGCCTGGGTCCCAGCTTGGCGCTATTGGGAGGTGAGGGCATCTTCCAAAGGTGGGGCAGCTGGGAGGTCAAAGGCGGGATCTCTCTTTTGATTCCCAGCCTCAAATTGAGTGGCTTTCTCCTACGTGCCCCTGTCTCCATGCTGTGCTGCCCCTCCATGGGCCTAAGGCAAGAGAATCAACTACCTGTGGACCGAAACCTCTGAAACTGTGGACAAAACAACCCTTTTCTAAGTGGATTTATCTCAGGTATTTTGTGATAGTAACGGAAAGCTGCCCAGCACACGACCTTATTTGGAAAGAAGGTCTTTGCAGATGTAATTTAATTAAGGATCTCAAGATAACATCATTCCGGATTAGGGGAGGCCCTACACCCAATGAAAAGTGTCCTTAGCGGAGAAGGGGAGGAGACCCAGATGGAAGAAGGGGACATGAGGACCCAGGCAGATATTGGAGTGACATGTCTACAAGTCCTAGAACAGAGAGGCTGGCCAGCTGCCCCAGGAAACACATACAGAACCAATCAAGTGTTGTGAATGACAGAGGCAGCTGAAGGCCAGTGTCCCCAACTCCTGAGCTCCCCAGCTCCCTTTCCTCGTTTCTGGTGTGGGCAGAGCCCTGGAGCATGGCAGTCACTGCCCAGCTCGCCTCCAGAAACCCCGGAGAGGGAGGTCCTGCTCACCTTGACGACCTTCTGCACCTTGGTAGTTGAATGTCGAAAGCAGTCATTTCTAAGGAAACTGCAGATGTCATCGATGGCTTTCTGCATAGGCTCCAGGAACTCTTTTTTGTTGGGCTGGAGATAGTCCTTGATAAACTTGTCCAGAAGATGCCCCGGGGTCATGAAGAGTGGGGCCGGCTGGGGAAGGGCAGAGACCGTGGCAAGTATTACATACAGTGGAAAACTTTTCTGAATAGTTGTGTGTGTGTGTGTGTGTGTGTGTGTCCCTAGAGTTTGAAAGTTTGAACCCAGGGGTGTTCTACGTCTGAGCTACACTCCCAGCCCTATTTTATTTTTTGTTTTGAAACAAGGTCTCGCTAGGTTGCTGAGGTTCTTGCTAAGGTGCCGAGGCTGACCTCAAATCTGTGATCCTCCTGTTTCAGCCTCCTAAGTACTGGGATTAGAGGTGGGCGCCACCATGCCCAGCTTCATTTCTCTCTTACAGAAATTAATCAAAATCTCTTTTCTGTGGGTTCTTTCTCTTTTTCCAGATCACAGTCCTTTAGTGGGAACGAGAAGCCCTGAATTGCGTGCCTCCCTTGAAATGCCGAAGTTCTACCCCCAAAAGTGATCTGCTGTGGAAATGGGGTCTTTACAGCTGTAACTAGGTCAAGATGAGGTTTTGAGGGTGGGTCCTCATCAGATACCACTGTGGGTCTCATGTGAAAAGCAGACGGGCAGGTTGCCCATGGTGGCACACGCTTGTAATCCCAGCACTTGAGAGGCTGAAACGGAAGGATCGCAGGTTCGAGGTCAGCCTCAGCAACTTAGCAAGACCTTTTCAAAAGAAATAATAAAAGGGGAATGGGAGTGTAGCTCAGAGGTAGAATGCCTCTAGGTTCAACCTCCAGTGCTCGCCCTCCACCCCCGCACAAAAAAAAAAAAAAAAAAAAAAAAAAAAAGGAGACAGGCAAGGAACAGAACTCGTGACAACAAGGCAGCCCCCGAAGGGATGCCACCACAAGCCAGGGAGTGCCAGCAACCACCGAGGCTTCCAGAAGCGCAGGAGGAAACCGTCCACAGCGCCACCCCGCGGACACCCGCGTTTGGATGTCTAGCACCCAGAACCGATAGGGAGGACTTTTTTTGTTTTTGATACTGGAGATTGAACCCAGGGGCATTCTACCTCTGAGTCACACCCCCAGCCCTATTTTATTTTTTATTTTTGCTGCGCTGAGCTGCTCACTCTGGGGCTTTGTTAGGGCAACCACCGGAAGCCGAGCCTCGGTGCCCCTGGGCCAGACTGTGGGGGCGTCGGGAAGACCCTCCCTGCAGCACCCCCTCACCAGAACATTCCAGCTCGCGGCGGGCTTGTCGCTGCTCAGGTTGGGAGAAGACAGGCAGGCCTGGGCGTCCTCTTTCAGCTGCTGCCAGGAGGGGATGTGTTTACTCACGTTATTGGTTGGGTCCGTTGGGTCCAGGATGACCGGCCTAGGAATTGCACCAGATTAAAACCAACCGGGAACGCTCGTGGGAGAAGAGCGCCGCGTGCAGGGAGGAGGCCTCGTTTTCCTTGGTTTCCATTCCTGCGCTTCCCCTAAGCTCCCTGGGGCTCTGAGATCCCGCCGCTCTGGACCTGCATTCTCTGTTTCTCAGACATGTGCCTTTTTTTTTTTTTTTTTTGTGGTCCTGGGGATTGAACCCTGAGGCATTCTACCTTCGAGCTACACCCCCAGCCCAATTTTATTTATTTGGAAACAGGGTCTTACGAGGCTGATGAGAGTCTCACTACTTGCTGAGGCTGTCTTCGATAGTCCTGTTTCAGCCTCCCAAGTACCGGGATTACAGGCATGCGCCACCACCCCCAGATCCTATTTTTTATTATTTTGAAACAGGGTCTCACTAAGTTGCAGAGGGCCTCACTAAGCAGCTGAGGCTGGCCTCGAACTCGGATCCTCTGGTCTCAGCTTCCCAAATGCTGGGATTACAATCGTGCACCGCCACGCCCAGCCGAGTCACCTCTTCTCACTGTTTTATTTTATGGCTCCTTCTTCCCATAAGGGGAAGCCCCTCTGCTGCGATTGTTTCTGGGACAAACGTGACCACGCTTTGGAGCGTGAAAAGTCTTGGCCAAGCCTCCCTCTTCAGCCTCCCTTCTGCTGCCTCCCGCCGCTGGGCACCACAGCTTGGGAGGGGGCCGCTCAGCCTGCAGTTGGAGGGACTCGGGGTGTGGGCACTTGGTACCTCTGTGATCTGAGCTGGGACAGAAGGACGTTCCTGACTGTCACATCCTCGAAGTCGTAGTTGACTGTCCAGTAGACACACAGCTGGTCGGCCTGCTGGATCAGCCTCAGCACGGTCCTGAAGCCCTCGGCCGTCTCGAAGTCGTCCGCTCCACACCCCTGTTCCCAGGCGTACGCCGTGAGCAGCTCCAGGGCGTACAGGGTGTTCGAGAACACCGGGGAGCGAATCCCCCGGTTTTTTTGGCACTGTGGGAAGAAAGGAAGACAGCAGCTCAGTGGGAGCCCCAGCCCCTCCCATGCCAGGGATCTGAAGTCAAGGAACCGGAAGTCTATAAGATGTCACTGCTCCCCCCCTGGACCCCTAAAACTCAACACTCACCAGGTGTGGATAAGAATAGGAAGTGACTGTAATGCATGTATTACTCCTGGGAGTATAGCTTGGTGTAGTTGTTCTAGAAAATTGTTGGTCAGTATTTACCAAAGTTAAATAAACACATGTATTTCACATCAATTTCATGCATAAACACATGCTCTAGAAGCCAGCAATTAGCTTGGTATGGAGGTGCATACCTGTAATCCCAGTATTTGGGAGGCTGAGACAGGAGGATTGCAGGTTTGAGGATAGCCTCAGCAAGTAGTGAGACTCTTATCAACCTAGCGAGACCCTATTTCAAAATTAAAAAAAAACAAACAACTAAAATAGGGCTGGAGGTGTGGCTCAGAGTTAGAATGCTCCTGAGTTCAATCATCAGTACCACAAACAAAAAAAAAAACCCAAACAAATAAATAAATAATAAAAGCAAACAAAAGTCAGATGTCGTGGTGTACACCTGTAATCCCAGTACTTGGGAGGCTGAGACAGGAGAATCGCGGGTTTAAGGCCAGCTTCAGCTACTTAGAAAGACCCTCAGTAACTTAGCAAGACCCTGTTTCAAACTAAAAAATAAAAAGGGCTGGGGGTATAGCTTAGAGGTAGGACACCTTTGGGTTCAATCCCCAGTAACACACACACACACACACACACACACACACACACACACACACACAGCAAGTGAAAACACTGTCCAATTTGAAAATTACCTGTTGATACCAGTACTTTATAAGGAGGATCAAATCCTTCAGTTTTCTGGGATACTTGGCAAAAAACCTCTCCTGGAGTTTCGTGAAGCAGACTGCAAACTCGCCGGGGCAGGCTCTGGTCTCGTCCATGGCTCTTTTGAGGTCTCGATAGATCCAGGGGCTGGGCTTCTCGCTGGGGCCTGGCCGGAGAGAGAAACAGAAGTCCTGGCGTTTGCGTGGCTTGGTCTGAGAGAGTCAGGGCGGCCCGCCATGAAGTGAACTATAGTTCGGTAGCACCTGCCCTTTGCTTGAAAGTAATGGCGAAGGGAGGTTTGCCCCACTGGGTAATGAAGTCTAAAACCACCGTAATGACAATGTGAGGTGCAGACCCCAGACAAGATCACTTACACTTACAAGAGGGACGAGAGACAAATTATAAATGAGGACGTAGGTACTACAAGCCGGGCACCGTGGCATATGCCTGTGATCCCAGTACTTGGGAAACTGAGACAGGAGGATCCCGGTTCGCACGCAGACAGCCTCAGCTACTTAGTGAGGCCCTCCGCAACTTAGTGAGACCCTGTTTCCAAAAATAAAGAATAAAAAATAGGACTGGGGATGTAGCTCGGAGGTAGAATGCCCCTGAGTTCAATCCCCAGTAGCGCGCGCACACACACACACACACACACACACACACACACACACACACACACACAAAAGAAAGCAATTTATGGATTCCTCGGAGGTTCTTTTTCTCAAAAATCAACCTTTATTGCTTCTAGGAAAGGGATCTTTGTCTGGGGAGGGGGGGAGTGTAGCTCAGAGGTGAGGCATTTGCTTATCACGCACAAAGCCTTGGGTTCCAGCTCAGCCAGCAGCAAAGAAATAAAACCTAGCTTTTTGCCTAGAAAGGGATCTTAATTTAGAATGTATGGCGCTACCGCCATCTGGTGGTGGCCTCTGGGTACCACATGCGAGGAAGTCTTTTTTTTTTTTTTTTTTTTTTTTTGCAGTACTGGGGATTGAACTCAGGGGCATTCTACCTCCGAGCTATACCCCCAGCCCTATTTTTTATTCTTTATTTTGAAACCGAGTCTCACTGAGTTGCGGAGTGCCTCACTAGGTAGCTGAGGCTGGCCGCGAACCCGGATCCTCCGGTCTCAGCCTCCTGAATGCTGGGATTACAAGCGTGCGCCACCACGCTCGGCTGCGAGGAAGTCTTAATTCCTGGGTCTCACGCCAGCCTGGCATGATGGGGTGTGCCCAGCAGGGGGCGCTCTGGCCTGGTCCCCAACCGAGTGCTGGGAGCAAGGGCAGAGCGCGCGGGATTTCCTACAGGAATCCGGAGCCCCAGGTGTCTCTCCACGGCGACTCCAGCCCTGGTGTGAGGCTGACCTGTCCCTGCTCATGGCTCTCAGCATCCTAATGGTCTGGCGAGCAAGTTGTGTATCATCTGATCTTACGGTGGGTCAACAGGGGCTGGGAGGCAGAGGATGTGAGCTCAGGACAGCCTGCCTCCCACACGGCTGCCCTCTTCTCTGAACCAGGCCACCTTTCTGCAAATACAAGCCATCGGGGTATGTGTGTGTGTGCTTTATCAGAAGATGGCTGAATTAATTGTTCTTCAAGGTTCCTTCTAATCCAGACATTCCTTAAAATTGTGGGTGATGGAAGGCACCCTGGACTGGGGTGTAGAACATTCTAGTTCTGTCTGTAACTGGCCTTGTGGCCCCTGTTTCCCACTTGTTTAAGGAGAGGGTTGAATTTCCATTCTGGCATTCTAAAGATGTTGATTATCTGTGAACCTGTGCTTGAGACTAAACTGTAACTATGCTGAATCTTATCCATCCATCTGTCATCCATCCATCCATCCATCCATCCATCCATTCATCCACATCAATCTGCCCATCCAATCCGTTTTCCTTTCATCCATCTATCTATCTTTTTTTTTTTTTCCCCCAGTACTGGGGATTGAACTCAGGGGCATTCTACTTCCGAGCTATACCCCTAGTCCTATTTTTTATTCTTTATTTTTGAAACAGGGTCTCACTAAGTTGTGGAGGGCCTCACTAAGTAGCTGAGGTTGGTTTCGAACCAGATCCTCCTGTCTCAGCCTCCCAAGTACTGGGATTACAAGCGTGCGCCACCACGCCTGGCTTTCATCCATCTATCCATCTATCTATCTATCTATCTATCTATCTATCTATCTATCCATCCATCCATCCATCCATCCATCCATCCATCTATCTATCTACCTGTATGTCTACCCATCCACATCAATCTGCCCATCCATTTTCCTTTCATTTATTTATCCATCCAAGCCAAGGGTGATGGTGCACACTTGTAATCCCAGTACTTGGGAGGCTGAGACGGGAAGATCACAGGTTCGAGGACAGCCTCAGCAAGTAGTGAGACTCTCATCAACCTAGTGAAAACCTATTTCAAAATAAAAAATAGAGCCAGGCGTGGTGGCACACGCTTGTAATCCCAGCATTTGGGAGGCTGAGACCGGAGGATTCCCGTTTTCGGGACCCCCATGGGGAGGCACTCACCCACAGCTTGGAAGGCAGGCAGCACCTCCAAGAAGACTTCCTGGTGCCACGTAGACACCTGGATGAGGAGCTTCCCTGGAAAGCGCAGAATCTGCTCCACACTCAGCCCTAAGATCTGCAGCCGCTGCTCGATTGCATCTAGGATGTTGTGTTCCATTTTCTTTTGATCCTGGAAGTGTTCCAGGCGATCGAGGAAGAAGACGAGGGTGCCATCGGAGCTGCCTCTCAAGACCGTCTCCCGGCCGTAGGAGCCGCCCTGCCAGCGACACGGTAGCACGCGTGAGACTCTGGGCTCACTTTTTATAAAGTTAAGAAACAGGCAAGCCAGGCGTGGTGGCGCACGCTTGTCATCCCAGCACTTGAGAGGCTGAGACAGGAGGATCGCAGGCTCGAGGCCAGCCTCAGCTACTTAGTGAGGCCCTCTGCAACTTAGTGAGACCTTGTTTCCAAAAAAGAATAAAAAATAGGCCTGGAAGGTGTAGCTCGGAGGTAGGATGCCCCTGAGTTCAATCCCCAGTACTGGAAAACAAAAACAAAACAGGCAAAACGGATCTGAGCGGTTAGAAGCCAGGCGAGGGGCTGCCTGGGCGGGGTAGCTGGTTGGGAAGGACTCTTGGGGGGCTGGGAACGCTCGGGTTCCCATCTGTGCATGGGTCATGCAGGGGTGTCGTCTGGCAGCTCGTCACGCGGCACGCTCAGATCTGGGTGCTCCTCTGTTCCCACTTTTTCCTTCGGTGAGGAAAGGCAAGGAGGCCTGGTGACCAAGCTCGCCGCCTCACCCGGATTCCCAGCCTAACCTCCCTGACCCCAGCCCCTCGGCTCTCCGTTTCAGGAGCAGGGGGCGCGGGGCGTCTGGGGCGTCCTGCTCCTGTTCTGGGGCTGGCGGAGGAGGCAGCGGCCAGGAGCGGTGACTGCACAGGAGCAGCAGGGCGGTTTGTCCCCCCAGGGGCCCCGACCATGGTGAGGGTGCAGAGGTGCAGCACCTTCCAGAGCCAGGACCTCTGGGACCTGCCCCCAAAGGGTCCGGGAGCCCAGTCTCTCTGGCTCCCTGGGTTTTTTTTTTTTTTTTTTTTGCAGTACTGGGGGTTGCAGTA